>APFE030599759.1:15803-75168 GCA_000404065.3 Pinus taeda
TTCCAGAGATTGAGAATTGTCAAGTTACCAAGAGCTTCATGCTGCAAGAGCCTTCTTCATTCCCATAAGGCTAAATCTAAGTAAGGAGATTCTTGTCTAATAACCAAGGAGAGAGAGGCTTGTTCCCATTCCCAACAAGCTTTTCAAGACATATGCTGCTGATCACCCAGCCAAAGGAAGATTTGACGTCAGAACTATGGTTGTATTCTTCTTTGTTTATCATTAATAAACGACTATTGCTATGGTTCCACTCTTATTGTTCTTTGTGATAATGATGAGTTATATCCTTTCTAACTGATATATAGTTGCATATATTGGATTTTATGTTTGTGTTTGTGTCGTTCCTTCTATGTGCAGGTGTCCATTCACGGAGATCGTGGGGATTGTAATTTGTTGGAGCAAAGGAACGGGAGAGTCAACTCTTCTACAAGCACTAGCGTTGGAATCCAGGTAGGCCCTCATCATTGGTCTTCAATTTTCAATTAGGAACTTGCGTGGTAGCATTGTATGATTGTTGCTAGACCCGATCTGGGCTAGTAGGGATCGCCTTTGTCCGCAGAGGGGATTTACCTCCTCAACAAAGATATTCCAACCATATCCTATTGAATTTGAAGGGAATTCCACCAAGGAAATTGGACATGCACCATTGCAGAGTAATCAGTCGGTGATCAGAATTATGACAACTGATAATGTGAGAAGTGACGAGCCCCAATCTTTCAATGACATGTTCATGGAGGGGGAAACAATCGAGACGCTTTGCAATGTAATGTTCTCCAAAGCGACCCTTATCCCATGTGTGGCAAATAGTGGATGGGGTGATGTCCACCAGGTTGTGATTCAAAATAATGTCTTTAATTTGTTCAACCATGATGTCAGCCCTTCTGGTTCTACCCCAAATCTCGTGTGCACTAGTAATACAGTTAAGGTCACCCGCCAAAAGAGAGGAAAGGTCAAGTAGCTCCGACTCAACCAATTTGTGCCAAAATCGCTCCCTATCTCGGTAAGGAGCATACACATTTAAGATATGAATGTGACCTACAAGTCCACGAATATGTGAAGCAATGAGAATCCCAACAAAGCAAGAGAATGCCTGAACTTTAACCCATCGGGGATCCCAGATAGTTATCAAACCTCCCGAGAGGTTGAGTGCATCAATGGAAGCCATATGCCAGTTCGGAAGCATTTTCTGAAAATATTCAAGCACTTGGGGAGCAACGTGCATGGTTTCTTGCAGCGAAATAATATAGGGACGAGTGGTAGCAAAAAGATCCTTAAGAGCCAGGAATTTTGGGGCAGCTCCAAGACCTTGCATATTAAGGGAGAGAATAAAGGTCATTTATGTTGGAGGGTGGGCTGTCGTGCTCCAAGGGCCCGAGATGGGAAAGAGTCAACAATAGGGACGTCAATTAGGGTGGGTGAATCAGCATAATTGAATGTGAGTGGAGGATGTGGATGTCCATGGAAGTGCCATTTGTCTCGTGGTTTCTTACAGCAGACAGTGATGTTACCCATAGATGTGGGACTGATGAGGGGGGAGGAGGGACCAGGAGGATTATGAATGGTGAGCGACTGGAGGTCGAGCATTTTCTTTTTGAAGAAGGAAGTCTAGATCGTTGTCCACGGAGTTCATGGGGGATTTTAGTGGAGAATGTGGCGAAACAGGAGACAGGTCTGATGCCAAGGAAGAAGGGGTGGGGTGAGGAGGAGATTTGGTTGGGATATACATAATATGTGATGTGGAGAGGCAATCGCGATGTGTCGGTTGTGGAAGAGAAAGGGGAGGGGAAGAAAGATCATCATGGGTGGATGTAATTTGCACAACAGCCCCTTGAGGTGCGACATCAAGTAAAGTAGGGATCCAAGTCAACCGATAGGGAGGGGGGGATGTGAATGGGGGAAAAATCAAATGGAAAATCATCAGAGGGTAGGAAAGATTTACACAGAGTAGATGGTATAGAGTTACCTACATTCATTGAGGAGTCAGGCTTGTGCAATGGAGTCTCGGTACCCCCATGAGACAAATCATCTGATAATGTTATGTTTTTGTTTGGCTCTAGGAGACCAACCCGTGGACGAGTCACCATAGATCTAGGGCCCCATCGACGGGGGAAATGAGTAAGCAAGTGTCTATTCCTATGACAGTTTAGACATCGGAAGGGAACGCCCCAAAAGTCCATCCTCTCGGTCAATTTTGTATCGCTCTAGTTGAGTGCGATATGGTCCGGAAAGCCTCCCCTATAATATTTTTTGATGAGGATGTAAGCAACCCTTTTATCAAGGCCCGAAGACATCGAGGGTCCACATAAATGAAATTCCCTATGGTGTTCCCAATGTCTATGAAAAGTCACTACAACCAGAACTCGACGGGGAAACCAGGCAATTTAACCCAAATCAGATTGTTCTAGGGGGTATCCTTCAATAGATTGAAGCCAATGTACCAGGGATATAGAGACAGGAAGCTGCACCTTTTAACCCATTGAATGGAGTGAATTTTATGGAGGTCCTCCTGACAGAGGAAATGGAAGATATACCATCCGTTGAGCAAACAGACCACAGTAGACATATAATCCAACAAAATGCACCATTTAGAATGTAACCAATTTCACATATCCAAGTCCTCCATGTCTGCAAAGTGCCACTTCCCAACTAAAGCACGCTTTTGAAGGCTGATAACCCGATCAGAAAGCACATCCTGTCCAAAAACCAATGCAGGAGGGGGATCCGAAGTTTTAATAGCACAAGAGTGGTGGCAGGATGGACATGCACATAACTGGTGAATGTGCTCAAGCAGCGGGGATGGCACATGTTGGCCATCTGGCAGAGAGTGCGATGGAGGAATAGAATGCCCTGTGGCCAGGTGGGAGGGGGCAGGAGTCACCTGAGAGTTCAGCTTCCATCGTGGCTTTGATGAAGGCATCATGCGTCAAGGTGTCAAAATTCAGGAGATCCATTGCCACGTGATGAACGCCTGCAGAAAGAAGACCGGGAGGGAAAAACAGGTAGGTAGTAATGGAAGGAGGCAAAAATTAGGTGTGTGATGAATGTTATGGAGTCAGGGAATGTCTCGGGGTTGACAGAAGACAGGTCCACAACAAAAGTAACCTCGGGAGAGAAATCCACATATGGTGTAGCCAGATATGAGCGCCGATAGAGGTAAAATCCAAATGTGGAAGGTACCTAGAAATGAGAGAAAGATTAATGTGAGAAATAGAAACAGGTATAGTGGGGGAATCCCAATCAGGATGAAATGATCGACTGTCTGAATTAGAATGTGGAGAGGCCTGTCGCAGATTGATTTCGCGGAAACTCCAAAAAGTTTGAATCATGCCAGAAAATGTTTGAAGGGTCGGAGAAATATTGGAAAAAACAGAGGCAGATGTGAGCCGAGAAGTGGTCCATGGAGATTGTCAGTATCCCTCGTAGAAACAACAATAGCAACATCCTGGGAAAGTCCACCATTTGTCACAAAGGTGGAAGCCAATAGAGTTACATGGTCAAGCTATAATGAAGGAATTTAACCATCTATGACATAAGTTGATGTAGCTATGTGTATGAATACGGCCAGCCCCCTCCAAGTTGGATTGAGCCCAAGGGAGATAGAGAGGGTTAGTTGAGAGGGGCATGTGGGTGATGGGGAGGGTTTAATAGGTGAGTCTGAATAATGTTGATTAGATTGTAGAAAGTGATGCAGAAAATAATGCCAATATGGAGGGGCTCAAAGAGGGCTATAGATAGAAGTGTCTGTAATAAAATGAACGTTATCAGATATGAAAGAATGCAAACCAGAGAGGTAGGGGTTGAAAAGGAGTTAGAAGCCGCACACCATACAAAATGCACCCCCAACAACATGCAGTAGGATCCCACCAATCCAGCATAGAGATGTGACCATCACACTGGTCAACATTTTGGAACAACCAATCCACCACGTCCACTGTCAAAACCGCCAAAGCCCAACTCAACTCTCTTGAGACCCCGTGGAAGCTACGCAGGGAATTGCAGTTGTCTTGGCCCCTGCTCTCACTACTGCCCTGGAGCATTTATTTTCTATGAGAATTTTCATGTCAGCCTACTGATTTGGACGCGCCATCTCCTTGACTGTGGTGCTGTAATAATCCCCTCCAGATCAGACAAAAGAAGATTTATGAGAAACTGAATGCTTTATCAATTCCCATGTATCGTTCTGGCGAGTCTCAACATTATCATGAATACATGTTTATGCTCTGTAATGCCACAGTCTCAATGTTATCTGGAGTATATATTAAAGTAGTATAAAGAGGGAACAAATTTATCTGGAAAGTAGTGGAAATTTTCTTATGATTTTAACTAAAATTTAGTAGAAATTTTGGGAAATCTTGGTTATAGCTGTCGAATTTTAAGATTTTAGTTTCTTTGGGGTTTTTTTAATACTACTGAATTCATTTCCACCATTAAATAACAATTCAAACATTCTTATTATCAAATCTTTTGGAAAAAAAATATTTGAACTAAAAATAACTTTCCAAATAAATTTGTGGTAGCCTTAAACAAGGCCAATATCATATATATAATAACTCAAATGAAAAGTGGATTTTGGAATTCTTAATTAATTAATATTATTAATAATGTTGCTATTTTTTATTTAATTTATATAATATTTATTGTTTTTAAATTTGGAAAAAATTATATGTATATTATTATTATTAAAAAAAAAATTAAGGAGTATCCAAATTATGTAAATATAATTATCGTGATTATTTATGATAATATTATTATTTAAAAATAATTATGATTCCTTAATTATTCTATAAAAAATCACCCATTTAAAATGATTGTTAATAATTTCTAAAAATCATCTCTCCTTTATTAAAATACTTTTGAATTTTGCTTCTTAATCTATCTTCTTGATTTGAAGAATCACCGTTCTAATTAATACTACGTATTAATAATTATATTTTAATATATATATAATATATATATAGATAGATATATAATATAAAATTATAATTTATAATTAATATTAATAAAAATTAGTTAATAATATAAATTAAATTATTTTGTATAATTAAAGTTTTTTTTCAAATAATGATCATGACGATTAACTTTCATTAATACCAATGCAGTCTATCGGACCTCAAGAAAAAAAAAAAGAATTTAATTGTGATTTTTCAAAATCTTGTTTTTTTTATCAAAAAGAAGAGAATGAAGCCCTCCAAGATCACAATAGTTGGATTGGCTTAATAAGTCAAGAAGATTGGAAGTGTGGCAGATGTTAGTGAATTGAGAGCATATATGAGTAAGAGTTGGGCAGTCCAAAAGGAAATGTTTTTCATCTTCCACCGTCTTAGTATCACAAATCTGACAGATTCTATCATTCCAGGGAGTCTTGGGAGTAGACCACCTACCAGTTTCACTTAGAAGCTCATGAGAATTATTTCTTATCCTATCGATGTTCATTTTTTCTTAGTGTTGGTCAACACAGAGAGATAATTATGATTATGAAGGGTGGGGTTGATCACCTCCTTATAGTATCTTAGCTTCATTTTTATATCGAGCTCTTCATATATATATATATATAGATAGATAGCTTGAGTGGACCTAATGGTTAAGAGCATGTGTTTCCTCAAATAGGTCATAGGTTAAAAACCAGATGGGGTAGAGTATGTATGCCTTAGCAGACTTAGCAGTCAAATAACTTCATGGAGGTGGGTTCCTTCCCACAAACAAGGGGGTCTCATACACCAATTTTGTGCCTGGCTTGGTCGTGACCTTATGATTATATATATATATATATAGTCCAATTATATAACTTAAATGGTTGATGAACACCATAGATGCAAGAAAGAAAGATAATTGTAGCAACAAAATTGTGAGGAATTCAAATCTTAGTATTGGAAGTTGGTTAAATAACTAAAAAATCATTTTTAATGATGCAAATAATGACAAATTCTCAATTATAAAAAGCAATTTAATAAATTACTCATTACCTTTTATTAAACAATGACAATTAACAATATTCGTTTTTCTATTAAATCTTGGTAATATTTGTAATAAAAAAACTCTAATAGCTAACATCCTCTTTCTAATAGATACACTCTTATCTACTTAATCATCTACACTAGCCCTACCATCTGAGAAAAACTTATAGTATTAGGATACATATGCAAACATGAAAGTCAATAGTAGCAGTAAGGTTGGCATGAATTCAAATCTTAGGTTTGGAAGTTATTCAAGGGACCAAAAAACCTTTTAATAATGCAAATAATTACAAATCCTCATTCACAAAATGCAAGTACCTTAAGAAATTTAATCGCAACCTTTTATTAAATGGTGATGACCGAGAATCATTTATTTTTTAATAAATATTGAGTATACATTATAAGAAGAGAATGAGAATGGCCTCCAAGTAAATTGGTATATAAAAGATATTATAATTCATTCATTGTCTTAATATAATAAATAGTAATCTTTTAATTAGTGTATTATTGATAATGACCATGATTGATATACACTAAGACTAAAAGTGGTTTATGAGACCTTAAGATGGTAAGAGATTTCTCAGGATTCTTTAGCATTTTATTTTTATGCTAAAAATACTTTAATAAAAGTGGTCCAAGTCTCCTCTAATTTTGTTAACCTAAAAGGTCAAGAAGGTTTGTGAGAAGTAATATGAAACTTAGATTTAAAATAAGTATAAACAAGATAATCTAAGAGAGTGTATTTTTATCTTCGATCCTCTTAGTCTCACAAAGGTGACAAGACTCCTTCATACCATGGTGTTTTGGGAATCCACCAATGTCCAATATTACCATAAAACTCATGAGAATTTGTTCTTATTTTAACAAGGTTTAACTTATTCTCTAGTCAATGAACAAAAAAATACATTTTTTATTGTTTTTGTGTAATTTTTTATCACACCATAATTTCTCCTTAAATTTTGATGTATTAACATTTTTAATTTCATTCTTATTTTCCAAAATTTCTATTTCTTGACCTTCTAATAATCTAGTAAAGATGAGACATATTTATACCATCAAGATAGTATTTTGACTAGAGTTATCTAAATAATTTTAATAATTAATTATATCTAATATCTAACCAAATTACAAAATTATAATGCAATATCTTAATTATTATAATTAATATTTATTTTTAACTTTTAATGTATCTTTAATAATTTATTTTAATATTTAAAATGGGTTTTCCTATTTCATCTATTTGAAAAACAATTATTGTGTAACATTTGAGTTTTGTACTTATTATTTATCGAAAGTTATTTTCTAAATATCATTCATTATAGTTATGATAGTTAATTTAAATATATTACCATTTAAAAATAATATATTAATTAAGGTGATATAATATAAAATAATATTATTCAATTATTAATATAACTTTAAGATAATAAATTATAAAATAATTATTTCAAAAATAATTATTAATATAATTTCTTTTCATCTTAAATTTTTATTGTGCATCAAATAGTTTTTCATTGCGTCTTGTTATTAGGGAAAAGAAAACTAGTGATGAAAACTAATTCCTTTGTCCCAAAGAGCACATATAAAGTGCAAAAATTAAAGCTGGACAGATTTGCTTCATGAAATACAATTATAGCGGAAAGATATGCAGTGTTGATTAGAGCAAAATTTAGGTACTTTGTGTATGATCAATAATATTTGTAGGAGTGAAAACCATAGCAAGATGTCAATATCCACTATTAAATAAACATTAGCGATGTTTAGGTTGAAGTTGATACATCTATACGACCATCAGGGGTGCTCAAGGAGGTTGTACCCTTCCCGTTGTGAAGTAGAGCTTCAATTTCAGTGAGCATCATAGAAAAATATTTGTGCTCCAATGAGTCTCTATTTGATTGCTCTGTGACAAGGGTACATTTCTTCTTATCCTTAAGTATAATGTCATTGCAGTATTTGACTAGAGCATAGGAATGAATTGATTCCCAAGGGGCAAAAAAAGAGAACTTGATATCAATGCAACCCAAATTGGCTAAATAATATGTCACTTTATTACCAGAGTGTCGAATATGAATTGGAATGACTAACTAGATGTGATTTAACAACTCGTCTATTCTGGAAATGTAATTTTCCAATCTCCGTCAAAACGATAATTTGTTCAGCTTGGTACCATTCTGAAGATGCTTGAGAATGTTTATAGAAATATGAGAATCCCCCTCCACCAACAATTTGTGAAAACCTTGGGATTTTTCCAAACCAAGTCCTTTTTCTAGTAAAAACATTTTGATATATTATTACTATTTATTTCAATTAAACCAGCAGTGATGAAGAGGGGATCTCCTTAGTGATTACAAAATATGCCTCCATACCCTGAGGTTCTAGGATTTCCTTTTGATGTGTCGTCAAAGTTATATTTAAGAAAAATCTATAGAGGGGGAGACTAAAGCACCATGGAGGAGGGGCCTGCATAATGGAGAGGAGACAAAGGGAGGGAATTACAGGGAAGGAGAGAGAGGGTGGATAGAATGGAGGATTCTGAAGGGGGCTAAAACCAATTGTCATTTGTTCATTTCACAATGAGAGTGTTCTCTCTTATATTTTTAAGAATTTTGACCCAAACTTCTTCAGGTTCCTTCTAAGGTCCCTTAAAGAATGCCTATTATTTATTTCCTTACATAAGGAGCAAAAAATGGAACCTAGAGCAAGGACCCATGTTTGGTTGAGGATGGTCTTTTTAAAAGCCATAGGTCTCCAAGAGGAGATCATTTCAATGGTTTCTGCATTGTTGAGGAAGTTAGACTGATAAAACGTCAACACTAGATTAGTCCATTATCCTTCTACAAACAAGCATGCATTGAAGAGATGTTCAATAGTTTTTTTGTGGGATTTGAAGATAACAATAAGAAGATCCCTCAAATCCTCACCATTGTATGCTCTCCCATGTTAGTGTTCTCCAGTTCATGCTAGCATCCATAAGAAATATGTGACTTTTGGCCACAATTTTGTTTACCAAATGTAATATTAAAGTGCAATATTGGAACGTTACATACCACAAAAATGTGTTAGTCTTGGTGCATCATGAAATTTTTCCATACAAGTATTCCATGGAATTGAAATTTCCTATGCCTTATTGGTTTACAAATGTCATACATAGTGATGTTGGCCAATATCTTTAGTAACTCATCGATAAGAGGCTCAATATATAAATTCGAATCTTTAACTCGGTACATACCTAGTAATTGTTTCGAATGACACATAATTAATACCATGATATGTATGTATATAAGTAAATAAACAAATATAAGATGTTATGCACAAGACAAATGAAAACGTTACAATAAAAAAACTAATGTAAACAAATACCTGGGACAATCATTTTCAACATGTTGTGCTCTTGCTTTATTGACATCCAAGGAGGAAGTTTATTATTGATAACAAAATTTCGCCACACCGAGTAAATAGAATTCATCTCTCCAGATGGATTAAAACCATCAATGTTTTCTAGAAAAATACCTTCTATGGGCAGAAGTGATCTCCCTAGGTTCAGTAGCTTAATCTAGAGAAAATCAAACAAACTACACTATCTTTTGTAGAAATTCTACAAATTCTCTACCAATCTCACTCTAAGACCTCTGTAGAAAATCTGACTGTATATTAACCCGATAATGCAATATACCAAAGCAAAATACTATAACCTACTTCTACTATCAATTTGATTTGTGGAAGCTTAAATATTGAGTAGGATTGAGCTAAACACATATAACCAGAAGAAGAAGAATCAATGCACAATACACATGAAAATACTTAGGGGAAAGCCTCAACTAAAACCCCCACTATCTGTATTATCATACAAAGTGGAAATACATTAGAATTATACAAATCCTTAGCTCTCACAACTAGCCAACTCTCCATACAATCCTCCTAGATGCTCACAGGCAATCAAAGCTTCTCACAAGCCTTCCTCTCTACCCTCCAAGCTCCTATTTCCTTTCGCAGTTCCTCTGGGATGATCTCCTTCATATAGTGGAACACTGCTCTCACACACTGCTCTAACACACTGTCAGAATTGTGTAATCCTCAAGGAACCTTCCCTTGACTTCATGCATGAGTTTCCTTTATAGGAAAACACATGCAACTGATAGTACACTGTCCTTGACATTTAGTTCAACTGGGTCTTTCTCAGAATAGACATGCATGAGTTTCTGGTGAGGGAATATTTAGTTATCTGGAGTACACTGGTTGATTGCATGCATGCATCAACTAACTGATAACTCACAATTAGTTCCTCATATAGTTCGGAACTAATTCAACTGGACTTAACTCAGTAAATTGAGCTAACTAATTACAACTCAAATATAACTCAATCTTATCTCCTTAATTAAGGGATAATCTCCTTAATTTAAGGGATAACTATTGCATGATTGCAGAAAGAATTCTAACTTGAATTTCTCCACCTAATTAATCCATAATGAAATAATTAATTATCTCCAAGTAGCTGGTGAGACTAAATTAGATTTTAATTCACAATTTTAATTCAAGGAGAAATTAAAATTGGAATATTTTGGATTCTATTTTTATCATTTCTTGTTGCTATTTTCAACACTCCCTCTCAACAAGAAAGGAATTCAACTCGATCCCGATTGCAAACCTTTGGAATGTTATGCATGCAACACTTCTCTCTAGTGTTGTTGCTCCAACAACTCTAGAAACAAAGAAACATCCAACTTGAATCAGTGTGATACATCTGTCATCAAAGTCTCTGACTGCTATTGCTTCTGTCAAATGAAAATTTTTCTCTTTTATTGACTTTTCCTTTCTACACTATTGTCAATCCTTTTCTGCGCTCTTCAGTATCTGACTACTCTAACCTCTGTCACTTTGATCTCTGGCTGCATCACTCCCACTGATTCCTCCCGCTACTATGTACTTTGGGCTCTCGTAGCAAGGTATGATCCATGAGATAAAACCTCTCAATGGACCCTGCCTAATTTCAGACTTCTTGGTAGTATCACTTCACATCGCCCCACCTCACACTTGGAGGTATGGATGCATGTGATCCCTCTGCCCACTTATCTAATTGTGGCTCCTGCACAATTGTCTGAGACTTCTTCTGGGACTACATGTTGAAAGGTAATTTACTCTCCCTCTCAACCACTAAGTCTCTAACATTTTCCTTGCTCCTCAAGGCTTTGCATGCATCATGAACCTCAAAATCATATAGGTTCTTAACTCGTGAACCGATCTGTTTCACTTGTCTTGCCGTGATGTGTCTAAGGAATGCATTTCCTTTACTGAAGACAACATTGTAGACTTTGTCCTCCAACATTGTGACTAATACCAAGTTCTTCTTCAGTCTAGGCACATACTTCACATCTTTCAAGGTGATAGGAGCTCCATGCTCCCTATAAAAAGAAATCGTGCCCACTCCTGAAACACTATACCTTCCATTGTCACCCATCTCTATGCACATCTTGAGGTATTTCTCCTCCAACGCACTGAATAAACTTTTATCTTCGGTCATGTGAAATGAGGCTCCACTATCAAGATACCAAACACAACCCATCATCGATGACACCATGCATGTGATGAGGGTAAAGTCCATTTCGAACTGAGAGGCTAATGCCTCACCTTCTGATCCTTCCGAGGATCCCTTCTTGGACTTCTTTGATGGGAAATTAGTCGCATAATGTCCCATATCATGACAATTAAAGCATCTCACTTTATACTTGTCACCCTTCTTCCCTCCATGAGAAGAATTCGATTTGGAATGGGAATCCTTCCCCTTCCCTTTCCTTGCCTTACTCGCTAAGGCAAGATTTTCTTCATCATCATCCTTGGATGAAGAACCATCTCGATTTCTCCCCGTGATCTCCTCCTGCATGAAATCCAACCACAATAATTCACAATCTGGCAGCTTCTACCTTCCATTCAAAAAGTCCTAGTATCTATTCCAGCTCTTTGGAAGGCCAAGGAGAGTGAGGCTCACCATATCATCATCGGAAGTAGTCATTCCCACACTGCTAAGCTCATCTCTGCTCATCTCTGTAGGTGGTGAGCTTGTTTAGATATGTGGAAATAGTATTGCCCTACTCCATCTTGATTCTTTGAAGCTTATCCTTGAGCAGCAATTTCCTCTGGTCGCTACTGTTCTAGTAGAGGTCCTTCATTGTCTTCCACATTGAATATGGAGTATCCTTCCCATGGAGACTCGAGACAATATGGTCTCGAAATCCCTCAAGGATGATCTGTCTCGCCCTGGCCACACACTTCTTCCACTTAGCCAACTCTTATGCATTAGTTGAACATGACTTTGGGATTTCTTGATCAATCAAATCCTTCAAGCTATTGTCTTCTAATACAGCCTCCATGTGATCTTTCCATGCTATGTAATTCGAGCTACCTTCCAAGGCATATACGAGTCTCAAGCCATAGAACGCCATTGGCCAACCTTGAAGTATGATATGAATTTGATTCGCACATGCAACCCTGAACTTCAAACTTAGAATTCTCTTCTCTGTATAATATTCACAGCTCTGATAAACTAGGCTCCAATACCATGTTGAAATTCTCCAAATTCTCTACCAATCTCTCTTTGAGACCTCTGTATAAAATATGACTGTAGATTAACCCGATAATGCAATATGCCAAATAAAAATACTATAACCTACTTCTACTATCAATTTGCTTTGTGGAATCTTAAAGATTGAGCAAGATCAAGCTAAACACATATAACTAGAAGAAGAAGAATCAATGCACAATACACATGAAAATACTTTGGGGAAAGCCTCAGCTAAAAACCCCACTATCTGTATTATCATATAAGGTGGAAATACATTAGAATTATACAAAGACTTAGCTCTCACAGCTAGCCAGCTCTCAGTACAAACCTCCTGGATGCTCACAGGTAATCAAAGCTTCTCACAAACCTTCCTCACTGTCCTCCAAGCTCCTATTTCCTTGCGCAGTTCCTTTGGGATGATCTCCTTCACCCAATGGAACATTGCTCTCACACACTACTCTAACACACTGTCAGAACTGCACAACCCTCAAAGAACCTTCCCTTGACTACATGCATGAGTTTCCTTTATAGGAAAACACATGTAACTGATAGTACACTGTCCTTGACATTTAGTCCAACTGGGTATTTCCCATAATAGACATTCATTAGTTTCAAATGAGGGAATATTTAGTTATCTGGAGTACACTGGTTGAGTGCATGCATGCATCAATTGATTGATAACTCACAATTAGTTCCTCAAACAATTTGGAACTAATTTAAGTGGACTTAACTCAGTAAACTGAGCTAACTAATTACAACTCAAATATAACTCAATCTTATTTCCTTAATTAAGGGATAATCTCCTTAATTTAAGGGATAGTTGTTGCATGAATGCAGAAAGACTTCTAACTTGAATTTCTCCAACTAATTAATCCATAATGAATTAATTAATTATTTCCAAGCAACTGGTGAGACTAAATTCGATTTTAATTCACAATTTTAATTCAAGGACAAATTAAAATTGGAATATTCTGGATTCTATTTTTATCATTTCTTGTTTCTATTTTCAACATCTTTCCCTAGGGATATTTGAAATATAAGAAGAAGACATACCCGGTGTTTAGTGCAAGCTTCCTTCTTCTCTTCATCCACTCACTACATCTCCAACTTTAACTCCTAAAAGTAGAGCCTATAAATTAGCCAAGATAAGCAAAGAGATTGAGCTTTACAACACGATAGATTCAAATAGCTCTAAATAAGAGATGAAGGAAGCAAATTCTACACATATATAATCAATGACATGATGTATGGGAAAAAAATGTCACTTTGTATTAATGATAATAGAGAAATATTACAACCCTTATTAAGGCCTTGATGCTACAAATATCTCCCAGTCTTCTCATCCTTTCTTTGCCACAATGATAAATCCTTCAATCTCACCAATGCATAAGAATGGATTATTGACCTCCAAACTCAAACTGACAGCACAAGCGAAGAATCAGAGTCTCCAAAATCCAACCTAAATTATAGCAGGTAGTGCTTTTATAGGGAAAATGAGGAAGTTCTAGATCCACCATGCTAGGGCTAGATCCACTTTGAAAGGATGTAAGTTCCATGATATAAGGGATAAATCCTCATTAGTAGGAGTTTGAGATCATATTCAATAGAAAATGAATGAATTGTCTCTCGAAGCTTTTAAAGGAGGAAGATCCAAAATTATATATATATATATATATATTTCCTCATTTCCAAGTATCGTCACACTCATAGTAAAGGAAATCTTCACTGACCTGTGCATGTTTCGTTTGTGCAACATGTTCCATAACAGGTTCTGCTGCACCTAAGTGCAATGGAGTCTCAAATTAGGGTTTTGAACCAATGTAATGCAAGATTCTTATAACTTTTGGAAATAGTTTTCCTTTTGGCATTACAGAGGATTTATGCAAAGTGTAACGAATGATGAGAGATCAAATTTTGGGGCATTTTGACTAAGTGTGATAAAATATCTTGAAACAGATTGCCCCCTAAAGTAGAAAGTCAAAACCTACAAAGTGTAACAGATGACAAAAGATCTAGCTTTGGGGCCTTTTGGCTAAGTGGGACAAAATGGTTTGTAACAGTCAGCTGCCAATGAAAGCCTAACATTACGAGGTTCATTCTTAAAATGCAACCATATTTTCTCAATTTCCATAAATGCATAACCATATGCCGACATTCAAAGAACATCATCTCCACTTCTCTTCTATGCATGGTAATTCATAAATTGTGCTATGATTTTGCACTTGAACAATCATTGCAAATGTGGAATTATGGGAATATGATGGAGAACCTTTCGAGGCACATTTTTTGCTATTTAATCGGTTCGATATCTACTGCTCTAACATTGAGGACAATTTTTTTCCATTGCATTTTTTCCATAATATATAATATGATCATTAGGACATGCATCAATAGCTTGATACTTCATTCTAATTTCTTTCATAATGGTATATAAATATCAGTATGTGCAAGGTAAAATATTTGACAATGGTGACATAATTTCACTTAATGATCTACAACATAAAAAATCACAAGTTAGTGTAAAGACTATTAATCGTAAATATTCTATTCTTATTTTACACATTTATTAAAACAAAAAGGAAAGGAAAAAAATCAACCTTTATGTCTAATATGTGATGAAACATATTACATACTTCCGAATATGTGTCATACAATTGTTTGACAAACAATTCAAAACATTTAAGTTCACAAACAATAATGTAGCGGAGAGAAGATTTGATTTTGATCCTTCATAAAGTGGTGTCATTTCCTTTTCTAGCAAAGGTTCATCAAGAATATTATGATCATTGTCCTCATCCTCATCATTAACTGGTCAAGTGAACAAATCTTGGATCAATTCACTTGTTTCATCATCTTGAACTATGTTATTATTATCGTCTTCTTCCATAGGATCATTAACTTAATATTCAATATTTCCTCTATGTTCCTCAGATTGTACAACATTTCAATTACTACTTGGGGCATTCGAACACCGACTAGGGGGCCATCTTAACTTTATAATTAGAAACAATCATACAAATTAAAAGTAGTCTGCATAGAAAATATTATAAAAATATAAAATTTTACAAATACAATTAATATAAACACAATAGATAATGAATATATAGCTTACCAAGGGAGAATATTCCTTTGGTTCCCCTTCAATGTGCCCATGTTTCTTACAATGTCAAGTTTAGCAGTTTCTCTTAAAACTGTTATAGTACATAAGCCCTCACATTCAACACATGGGTAGTAACATCTCCCATCATCCCTTTGATTTCCCCAACTAATGTTTGTTGAAATTCTTCCCCATAAAAAAATTTATATGATGATTATGTTATAAAATTGATTAGAAAACTAGATATATTATGTTTTGTAATGCAATATATATATTGCTTGAAAAGAAGATCTTATAACCTTTTAGAGTCGTAGTCACAGAAAAAATGTCACAATGTCTCTTAGAAGAAAGATAATTATAAATTTACTTACTCTCATAATTCTGACGGTAGTTGAACAAGTCAAAGTTGACTAGTCAAAAAGTGACCCAACATTCCATTGATGGTGCCATGGATAGAGAAAAAAGTTTTTCATTGATATTGTGATGACCGTCAAATACCATCACTCTTACGACGATACAAAGAATACTGTCAGAATTATGACACATTCAAAACATGTCATTAGAAGACCAAAAAATTTTGGTTGATTAAAAAAATAAAACAAATTTACATTATTTCTTATAATTTTTAGCAGTATGACAAATTTTAGTCATACCATCGTACTTTTCCTTCGAAAATTATTACTATATATAGTAGTGTGTTGTGTGTATTTTTAATTTTGTTTATTGTCTAAGAGTTTGTGTGATTTTACACCTGCAGTAGATTTCATAAATATTTTTTGAAGGAATGTTTTGTAGTATTAGAATGTTAAATCCCATCTAGACATTGTTTCAATAGATTTGTGTGATAGTCCCTTCATATGTATATTGATGTTGTACAATGTAGATGGGACATTTTTCTAGTACAAATCTAATGGTTTCTATTTACTAATAGATACGATGTTCTAAAACAATTAAATAATTAAGTTTTAAGTTAATCAATATACCGTGTTTCTATTGTTAAAGGTTGAATAAATTCTTCTAAAAGTATTTTTCACACATTAAAGTTAGCATTTTGGCCATAACTTTATTGGTATGAGTGACATATCGAACTAATTTGTAGTTTTATCTAGTCTTGGATGATGTTTTTAATACCATGGCTTTGACTCCTTGATTATATATAATAATGTATAAATTGTAATTGTGTGGTTATAATGATGGTAATCATCAAGTGATCTGAGTTTGAATAAATGGTCCCATGTGTAAATGATGTAAATACATTAATGTGAATTCCTAGTGCAAAGTTGAAGGTGGATAGGCAAGTATATGATATAAATGTATGATGTAAATATATTTATATGGGTTATGTGGTAGTCTTGCCCCAATAAACCCAAGTTATGTAAATATTAATGGTGGAGTCTAATATATATGATTGTCTAAGATGGTTGTTAGGAGCACAAGAGGGGTTAAGATTTCATAAGAGAAGATGATGAAAAGGGGCTTGTGGGAAACTAAATATTCTATTGCCGAGTGTGAGCCTTACATATCATCTATTTTCTACCATTTACCTCAAATGAAGATATCTGCTTCCATTTTATTATGAAACCAATCTTTAAATGAATGTAAGAGTTTGGTGGAGAAGTATTTTCATGTATTTGTGGAAACATGGGCTGAGTAAAATCATCATGGGAAAGTGTAAGAGTCTTATACACCTCCTATTACGAGTAATGTGAGCCATCACTTCCTTCAATTCTATCATAACCACTCATTCTAAGAACTCATTCTAGCTTGTTATCACATTCATGTTCTTGATTTCTCCTGATGTTTTCTCCACTTCTAACCATTAATCACTATGGAAATTAAGCAAAATCAACATTTTGAAGAGTAAATCAACACTGTGAAAGGTAGATCATATACCTTAAATGAAGATGGATAGTTGTGGCTAGGAATACAGGTTGGGAAAGTTAAAATTCCATCATCCATTATGCATTTGTTTCTCTTTAGGTTCATGAGAGACAATTATTATTCTTACAAGTGATTCCTATAAAATAAAAAAAAATTGTCCTCCTTTTGTGCACATTGAAGAGCATATGATGGAGGAATATGATATGATACAAGGGGGGTGTATATAGGGGTATTTTTGTATGTAATTGGTAAATGTATATGTAATAGGGGTTGGATTAATAAAGGGCCCACAAATGAAATGACTTAAAATACATGTAGAACTTAATATATTCATTATGGTGAATATAGAACACTTGATTTGGCTAACGAATATATTGGAGTATTTGGAATAGTTTTTCATATTCTTTAAGGTGTTATTATGTAACTCATATATCTTATCTATTTTGGAGTTATGCTCCACATTTACATCTTGTGTACATTGTGTGTACTCTATATTTGTATGTTATTTTAAGAAATTGGTACATAAAAAATATCCCTAAGGATTATTGAGTAGAGAAAAGAAAGATCTTCCTTATTTTTGTGGGTAGTGAAAGAGAGTATCATCAATGTTTTCAGGGTTGGAGGATATTCATAGAGTGATCTATGATAAGAAAATCGGCCGAGCATAAGAGAAAACAAATTGGTTTGATAGATATATAGAATTTATATGTATCTTACCTTGGAGGTCTCATAGCCTAACTTAGGGTCGGTATCTACATTGGATACCTCTGGTTGGGTGGAAAAATGCTTATATGTAACTAGAGAAACGATATATATTAATGGTTGGTAGATAGAAATCAAATAGTCACCTCATGATACATGTCACATTACTAAGATTAAAAAAAACCATAAAATTTAACTAAATTGTAACTTTATTTTAAATTATCATTGATTGGCGCTCTCCATCTCAGTATGGTAGATATCGAGCTTGTTATGGTAGAGATGTAACATTATGTTTGACATTTTGACTAATTCAAGTTACAAAAAAATAAATTAATTAAATAAAAAGATTAATGTAATGTAATGTAAACTTTGGATAACAGAAAATAAAAAATTAGAAAAATTAACAAAACAAAAATAACCTTATAGAAACACAATAACAAAAATAAAAATGAGCATGATATTGAGAACCCATGGTATTCATGTGGAATATAGTGTATTTAAAAGGGGAAATTAAACCAACCTAGATCCATCTTAAATTAGATCTACCAAGAGTTGAGAGGAATAAAATCTCTTCTCACTCTTAAAAAGGTTTGCATCTCAAGATATTTGATCCCGATGCTTGGTAAATTTGGAGTTATGTGGAGTTAAGATTGTTCTAAATCTCTTTTCACTCCAAAAGAGGTTTTCATCTCAAGAGATTTGATCCCTCTAGGCCCTTGGTAAATATGAAGTTAAGATGGTTCTAGGTTGGTTATAAAAAGAATTAATACACTGGTTAAAATTATATACCTAAAATCACAATTGGTGTCAAACTTTATTTAAAATTATTTTCAACATGTTTTACTTTTTGACACACATGTTAACATGCTAGAACCCTACTCTAGGGAGAATTAAACTAGCTAGTTATGAGTTAAGCTCTTATCCTTTCACCTGATTGAAAAACAAACAAAAAGCTGAAATTATTATTATATTATTATTATTGATAAAATAATAATTAATATATAAGTTAGAGATTCTTAATGTGTAAATAGGTTTTGTTACAATGGCCAATATCATGATTCATCACATGCCCAAAAAACTATAATTCATTGCATATAACACTTGTTCATATGACATTTTTTTAATTAATGAATTTATTCAAAAAAGTAGAAAAGGCATAATCACTTTAATAAATATTCTAAAATATTCTATGAAAATTAAATCTTACCATCAACCTAAAAATGATTAATAATTAAATTAAAATTGTAGAAGCTTATTCTAAAATAGATATAGCATAATTGTTCTAATTATTAACTTTAAATTAAATGTAATTATTACATTCAATTAAAACATATCAAATAAACATCCATAAAAATCTTGAGTAGTAATTTCACTTATTAAAATTCATAAATATTTTTTAATAAGAAATTTAATATTTTTTTGTTAAAAAAAAATTATATTTCAAAATTAATAAAAGAATTATACCATCTTTGACATGATTTTCCTCTATATTTATGAATAGTCCAAATTACAAAAGACCTTTATTGAACTAATATTGAATATGGTTTTTTAAGTTGCATTCATAACCGATCAAGTCATAATATTTTATGTTGCATTCCTAACCTATCAAGCCATATGTTTTAATCATAAGCTTGGTTTTCGTAAGGGATCATTTACATGGTCTTTAGGGTAATTTTTCATTCTAACCTATTAAGTCATAAGTTTTAATCACAAGTTTGGTTTTTATAAGGGATCATTTACATGGTCTTTAAGGTAATTATTCATTCCATTCTTAGAAAGATATTAAGAATTTTATTTATTTTAGATATACATTTTTCCATCTATTTTGAAATGGTCAAAATCATTCAAGGGTTTTCATATATTTTTCATTATATTTGAGATGGTCGAAATCATTCAAAAATTTTAAGTAAATATTTTATTTATTTTTTTTTTTTTTCAGTAAAGTATTAATACTCTCACATTCCAACAACAAAATAAATATTAATTCTTAGACTATTAATATCTATATCCTTTATATATATTTTAACGTATTAATAAATAACTTGACAATTAATAACGTACATCAACTATATAAAACAAGTGTTGCATGCAGCCGGTAGTCCCTGCCTATATAACCGAAAAATTAGCAAGTTGCCGATGCCAACACTGTTGCAAGTGTGTGACAATTGTTGCCGCTGGAAAGCACTAATTGGAACGAATTGTCCAAAACCAAATTACTAGATGCCAATTCCCCATTTCATTTCTTCTGTTACCAGACAGGGGCTTCTCCAGATTTCCAAGAGGCATGCAGATATGGATGAATTGCAGATATGGAACATTTCATGCATCTCCAGATTTCAAAGAGGCATATAGATATGGAAAACATCAATCTTTTGCGTGTCTCCAAAACACATACTTTATTTGTTTCCGTTATATGACTACAATTGTAGAAAATACACACAAAAGAGAAAGTAGCTTACATGTTATTGAAGATCGTGTCAATGGATAAGTAGGAGGATTCTAGAGCATTTCCTAGTATCATAGAGAGGTGATGAGAGATTTTTTGGACTAGATTAGTAGCAATAATATTCACATCAACTTATATTTGGCGTAAGTGAGAGATTGTTATGTATGAATCCAAATATATAAAATATTTGTTTATTATTATTGTGTAATAGAGACCTCTTCTTGAATGTAATTAAGGCTTCTTCTTGAATGTAAGAAAGACTACTTCTCCTCAAATATACGGGGGACTTCTCCTCGAATGTAATAAATGATTCTCCTCTAATGTAACAAATAATTCTAATGTTGAATTCATCCATTGGGCATGAAGTGATTAGGAGTTGTGCTGACAAAATAAAGCTTATATATTTTTTCCTAGTAATAAAAGAGTAGTTGATCTTTCCCCATTATTTTTCCTAATACAGTATGGATTTTTCCATTTTAAATTTTGGGTTTTCCATTATAAATTTGTGTTGTTTTCTTTTTTATTATATGCCTTATTTTATTTATAATCAATATTGTATTATTCACATGTATATGTTATTGTTGATATTATTTTTTATTAATAATCAATATTGTATTATTCACATGTATATGTTATTGTTGATATTATATTTATTGTTGTTAATTTATTGATTGTTTTTTAAACTATAACTATATTTACTTAAATTTTTTTCTAAAAATTATAATTATGGATTTAATTATATAAAATATATAAAACTTATTACCTATTATTCTTTTACAGTAGCCATTAATATTAATAAGATGATATTTCATCAATATTAATTAAATAATATTTCATTAACTATTAAATCCTTTAGAGTAGCCATTAATGTTAATTAGATCATAAACTCTAGAATCTCACTGCAGCACGTATTTACATCCTGTTAGTGGAGTTACCAGAAAATTTTACAATAAATCATAGTATAAGTACAGGGCAAAAATAAAAAGCAAGATAAAGGGCCAACCTTAACTGCCATACATATTTGACTTTGAAATTTTGCAATGCCAATTAACCAAGAAAAAGATAAAAAAACAATTTCATTCCATTCTTACCATTTACTGAATTCACCCTGAAATCCAATACATATATATCGAACTTATTCTGCAGCCTTCGAAAGCATGTAGTTTGTAATATGCATCCTAAAAATATTGAGAAGTTGTACATAAAAATATTACAATATCTTTAATTAAAAAATAAATAATAATAAATATATATATATATATATATATTATATATATATATATATATATATATATATATATATATATAATGAAAACGTCCTAAAGTATTGTAAAGATAAAAAAATATCAAAAAGTTGCAGGAAAAAATATTCAAAATATTTAAAATTCGTTCTAAAAATTGTTGAAAAGGTTATAGAAAAACGACAGAATATATTTAGAAATAGAATATTATTACTCCAACCAGAGACACTGACATCATCCGCAAATTTGACAGCTATCCATACATTATACGTAGTGTAGCTGTCCATCCATTATACGTAGTGTACACAACACCTCACTGTAATGTTACTTGCACTTGTAGTATGATCAACTTTGATATTTGGTTACAGCTGTGCTCGTCTTCCCGGTCACAAACGTTTCTTGTAAATTGACCTCGGATATAAGAAAGTAAATTTAGATATAAATAATTCGAATATGATCCTATAAGCCAGACCAGAGAAAGAATGACATCTCAGACATGAGCCGCAAAAAAGTGTTTTGCTAGTCTTTTCAAAGCCTCCCTACTGAGGATTTGGCGGCCTGCTGTTTGCTGCCGAGACTCTGGAACCCCCTACCATCTGCAATCTCAGAAAAATTCTTAGAAGGTCCTTTACACCTACAATAACCTCTTCTTCAATATTTGACCAGAAAATTAGGAAGAACAAAACTTTAAACCGAAACAAAGAATGAGATATATGAAGTGATAAAATAGTAAAGTATTTTGCTAGTTTGGAAAGGGTACTTACCTGTTACCGCCCATGTTGGGATGGTAGATCTTATTCATAAAATAGATAGCGGGTGGTTGGTATGGATAATCAGATGGTAATTCCACATAAACCGTCCACTCTCCACCTTGGTAAAGACCTAAGATCGTGACAAATAGTGAATTCTGTTTAGCATCCAACATTCATAGGGAAATAACCAGGCTAAACCTTACAAAGTGAAAAGTTCAGTTAGAGATTTCAGGATTCGAAGGATTTATCAATATCAACATTCATAGATGAACCCAGAAAAGTGAGACAAAACCCTGAGTAAATAACCTATACACAAAATGAGCTGTGCCAACTCTAATTGTTCTGTTGATAGGAAATAGAATCCAGAAGGATTAAACCATCTAAATAAAAAAAAAAGAATTGAGATCTGTATAGAGGAGTCCATAAGTTTGGTCATCTTACTTATTTTGAAAACTGAGTAATTTATTTTTAGTAAACTTTAGGAATAATTGTAACTAATAGAATAGAATCCAGAAGGATTAAACCATCTAAAAAAAATTGAGATCTGTATAGAGGAGTCCATAAATTTGGTCATCTTACTTATTTTGAAAACTGAGTAATTTATTTTTAGTAAACTTCAGCAATTTATTTTTTGAATAATTGTAACTAACAGAATCCCTTAGGCCCAAAAGAAAAGAAAAAAACACTGGAAGTCTAACTTACTGTCTAGAGGTCCCTTGAACTCCACATAGAACTTACTGTTTGAATCATTTATGGTCTTCACTTTAAAGCCTTTCCTCATATTGCCCATTGACAGACACTTTCCACTTAGCCAGCGCAAACTTCATATGATATCATCTAAAAAATTTTATGAAGTCCCAATAATTGATAACGCTTGCATTATGTTATCAAGGAGGAGGGGGGAAACCATGATATGACAGTAACCCCACAGGGGGGTCCATCAGGGATGAGGACCTTGACGACCGCAATTGTATTTCCCCCCTTACCATTGAAACCCCACCAAGAATACCTCACAAGGAAGCCACTGCAATAGAGACCCACAATCGAAATCCAACCCAACCGTAATGAAAGTAGAAAAGCGGAGTACAGAGAGTCAAATGCACAAAGAGTTACCCAGCCATGTCCACATAAAGAGTTGGCCAAACTCTGACAAAATTCAAACTAGTAGCTGTCGAAACACAGGACATTTCAAGGCAAAAGACTTGACCTAATCCCTAATATTCATGACGAAGTGTGAAGATCGGATACTCTGGAACTAGCCAACATAAAACATGTAACCATAAATGACAAATACCATAATGTCAAAACAAACTCAGACTATTGATGGATGAATGCAACCAACAGTTCTCTTATGGTAATTGAAATATATTAATACATAATAGATACAGAGACTGATGAGCGGCCGAGCGTATCTATTTACCTTGACTGGTCAGCATCAGCGTCTCCATACTCTGTTCTTGTTTTCACATGCACGGGCTTCGATATTCGGGGTCGGGGAAACAGATTTCACCGTTACTGCACCTTCATGGCCATGACTGTGATTGACAACAGATACCCAGTACATGAAGAATACAAAAGAAGTGAATGATATTGACTTTGAAACTTACAGAGCCATGAGATCTGTATCCCTGCGCTTGGCTCCTGATCCAGTGGCCATGGTATTCAATTGAATTCAAAAAGTATTGAATGCAAATACCCAACAATGCCTTTCATTAATTTCTTTTCTGTCTTTGATCGTCTGAGGGGTTCAAGATATTTTTGGCGTGTGCAGCCTATAATCCACCCCAGCAGCTTCTGAGAGCTCCCGAATAAATTCTGTAGTGGTGGGATATAAATAATAAGATATCCGTGGGTAATGTCATAAACCCTCTGCCCGGCTAAGCTCGGATTACCTCAACTCAGATTTAGCGAATTTACTGTCGTGAAGACAGTGTATTTGTTGGGGGGAGCTCAACTACTTGCACGGAATTTAGGGTTACACCATAGCCAGTACAGTGATTTGTCAGGCTTTAACCATGGCCTGTCTGCAATTCCATCTCTCCATCAGCGAAAACACAATTCTAGCTATTTTGCGACCCTAAGTTAGAAGAAGAAATGAAGGTGGGGAAATCCAGGAACCCAGACCAGCCTATCAATCCATACTACATTTGGAACTCATACCTGCAAAACATACATTTAGCTCAACGAGCAAATAATTGCAAATATAGAGACAAATATACTTGCGAACACAGCACCATGAGAGTGACAAATAGAGCAGCATAATAGTAGGTCCCTCTCATCAGAGAACAAACATTTCTCTTTCATCACTCATTGCTGCCACTCCTGCCATTGCATTGTTGCCACTCCTGCCATTGCAGACTTCGGCTTTGAAGCCTATCCAACAACAATCAGTATGGATATATGCTTGCATATCTAGACACTATATTGACAAAGCTGATTGCCAGGTAGGGAAAATACTTAGTTGGACAGAGAAAGTTGCAATCGCTGGGACGAGGCAAGATTCACATTTCTGAAACAAAATAGATCCATTATATTTCATCCAAACACCAACTTAATTTTTTACACTTCCTGTGAGCAGGATCAAGAAAAACAGATCGAAATAAAGAAAAATTCAAGAAATATATACAAAACCAGACCAACATATTTTTCAACAGATCTGAGACAATATCGCCATTTCATCTCTACACCAATTTAATTATTCGCCTGGCGTCTGAGCAGGATGAAGCAAAACAGATCAAAATAAAGAAAAATTCAAAAAATATATTACAAAACCAAATCTAAACATTTTTATACCCTTAGAATCTCAGTAAATAAATCTGACACACTACGGCTCTACGCTAGACACTATTGATTCAGGGTCTTGTATTGTAAATATGCTCCAGCCTAACAAATAACTAACCGCTGGTCCCGATTTGCTAAAACCCAGTAACTGAAGTGTGATTACATGGCTGAATATAGTGAAGATGCGTACCAAACTGTTCCAAGCCGGCGGCAGTGAGATGAATCCTCCTAACAGAAGAGTGCAGAGCAATGCTAGAGAAAGTTTTATGAAGACCTCATGGACAGCCAATCGACTTTGATAGCCAGCTATCTGAGAGGTGGCAGACGGTGGCAGAGGGTGGTAGCCAGGTGCCTTAGAGGTGAGAGGTGGCAACTATATAATAAACTTTGCATGCACCTAAGTTTCATGTTTGCCATCATAATTTTCCAGACTTTGGATAAAATATAACTTGCCGCCACATTTTTGCATTGGTATAAGCGAAGCCTGCAATAAGAGGTCCTTTCTTGCCCAGCCAAAAACCTTGGTTAAAATTTTGATAGACTAAAATTCTCATTCTAAAACATTGGATAAACCATGATAACCCCAAAAAAAACATGGTCAACGAATGAATTAATGGGCGGTCAACGATCTATCGATCGCTAATAGTCCCAGGTAGGGACTAATAACTTTAAATCCAAACATGTATATACAAAATATAAAATTGTGTAATTTTTTTTAGTGTGAAAAATAGGCGGGATTTTGTATTAACAAAATCAATGTAACAAAAACCACATTGGGAGCATCTTTCTTGTCCATACATTGAAATGATCAGAAAATAATTTATCCATGGCCATGCCCCATCCAGCATGTACACATAAATAGGTATTTTTATGGAGTAGCATGATCCAGATTATCCACAGTATTATGTTCATTATGTCGATGTTTCAAACCCCAAAGGGGGTCCATCATCAAGACTAAATTTGATAGAATATGAATGATAGTTCCTTGAGGGAAGAATCTTTCGACCAGATTATAAATAAACGAAATTGCAAGACAGTAGTTCTCCTCTCAATTTTTATCCTTAAGATTTCGAGAAGATAGATCTCATTACATGTATCCCCTCCGTATAGGGAAGTTATGTTAGACTTTAAGCTTTTGTGGTAGTTTTTTGGAGTAGCATGATTCGGATTATTCACAGTATTATGTTCATTCTGTCGATGTTTTGAACCCCAAAGGGGGTCCATCATCAGGACTAAATTTGATAGAATATGAATGATAATTCCTTGAGGGAAGAAACTTTAAACTAGAGTATAAATAAATGAAATTGCAGGTCAGCAGTTTTCCTCTCAATTTTTATCCTTAATATTTCAAGAAGACAAATCTCATTCCATGTATCCCCTCTGTATAGGGAAGTTATGTTAGACTTTAAGCTTCTGTGGTAGTTTTTTGGAGTAGCATGATTCGGATTATCCACAGTATTATGTTCATTCTGTCGATGTTTCGAAACCCAAAGGGGGTCCATCATCAGGACTAAATTTGATAGAATATGAATGATAGTTCCTTGAGGGAAGAATCTTTCAACCAGAGTACAAATAAACGAAATTGCAGGTCGACAGTTCTCCTCTCAAATTTTATCCTTAAGATTTCAAGAAGACAGATCTCATTCAATGTATCCCCTCCATACAGGGAGTTATGTTAGACTTTAAGCTTCTGTGGTAGTTTTTTGGAGTAGCATGATCCGAATTATCCACAGTATTATGTCCATTTTGTCGACTTTTCGAACCCCAAAGGGGGTCCATCATCTGGACTAAATTTGATAGAATATGAATGATAGTTCCTTGAGGGAAGAATCTTTCGACCAGAGTATAAATAAACGAAATTGCAAGTCGGTAGTTCTCCTCTCAATTTATGTTCCAGCGTCAACAAAATTAAAAACCAAATCATTCCCTGTAGCATCTTTCTGAGATATATCCAGAAATAAACATATTAAACCAAGATACAAAGATAAACAAAAACAGAGGATAATCATCATAACAATAGCTTCAGGGTAGTGAAAAAGGACCAGCATCCAATGTAAATCCCCCATCATCAATTCAATGTGCATCTCACCCTCGTGTGCAATAATACCAAGTTTAGACATTTTATCTACAATAGTGTTATGTTCCCTACCAATAAAAAAACCCTCGTATTATTTAAATCCAACCATTTAAACTTAACCCTACAAAACATTCAATAAACTTTTATTTTTTATATATAAAGTACTCTCATGAAAATTCAGTGTGCAGACAAATACCAATAGCAACTACCATGTGGGATGTGCCTGCCCTTTACTATGAAAACATTCACGTAAACACATTTTCGAAGAAATTATGTTTACCCCTTTGTAAATACTATACTAAACCAAACATACAGTAAATTTAAAGGAGTAGTCTACCCAGGCGGAGGAATTGCCCGGTTTCCATCGCCGCTCGGCAAAACCTCTAGCTCTGGCCGCCGGTAATTCCTTAGCCCTCCACCGCCCTCCGCGAGTTCCACCCAGCTCCCCCACCCTCTGCATTAATGTCAACGACTGACAGGTTCCTGACATACATTTCAATTTCCATCGCGTCTTGCCACCGGGAAGTGGAATTTGAATTTGGAAATAACCAGTGGCTTCTCTCTCACCAATTCGACCCGACATCCCCTGCAGCTTGACCCGGCATGCCCTGCTGCGCTTACATGGTACTCCCTGCATCTCCCAATCCATTACACTAAATAGAAAGGATTCAAAGGTCTAAGTTGTCCACTCAGAATTGGAATTAAAGGTGGGCCGCTCCTAAATCCAGAATTCTAATCATAGTGGCTTGCATAGGGATCCTAATTCACAAAAATGTTGGGCTTCTCATTACTCAGACATTTTGATTTGAGTTGCCAAAGTCCATATCAAGCATGTATAGAAAAATATAAAAGTGATTTGGGTTTGGTATTATTGAGCTCCCTTGAAATCTACAGATGGAGAAAGGTAATCATGATGAAGAAGAGGGACCCTGTGAGAAGGTTCCTCAATCCAAATGGTTCCGCTACAATTCCCCCTCACCTAGGTGATTCTGATGTCTCTAGTCTGCTTCTGCTGCCCAGGCATGTTCAACGCCATCACTGAATTAGAGGGAAAGCGGGCAGCAGAACGACCAGGCGTCCAACGATGTGAACACTGCTTTGTATGGGACGTTTGTAGTGTTCAGTGTTTTTTCCGCGGAATCTACAACATCCTCGGCCCTTGCGGGACCATCTTCGCATGTTTCTGCACTTATGCTCTCTACACAGGTTCTTTTCTCTACTACAATCATTATCATGATGAAACGTTTCCTGTTATTGTAGGTGGAATTCTGGGCATCGGAGCTGGATTGCTCTGGGCCAGACAGGGATCAATCATGACCTCGTATCCCACCGAGGATAAGAAAGGAAGATACGTTTCTCTCTTCTAGGTTATATTCAATCTGGGAGGAGTCATAGGCGGTTTCATTCCATTTATATTGAATTATCACAGCAAAGCCGTGTCTATTACCGACTGGACCTATATAGCCTTCATGTGTTTCATGCCCTTTGGGGCTTTTGTGAGTTTGGCCTTGGTTCCACCCAACAAGGTGGTAAGGAGTGATGGCAGCAAGGTTACTCTGCGTAAATACTCCAGTGTGAGCACCGAGGCCATGGAGGTTATCAAGCTATTCTTCAACTGGAAGATGTTGTTGCTCTTCCCTACTACATGGGCTAGCAAGTTCTTTTACACTTATGAATTCAACAACACTAATGGCAGGATCTTTACGGCGAGGACCGGAGGGTTCAACAATGTTTATTTCTGGGGTGCTCAGATGTTAGGGTTTGTGATAATCGGGTACGTTCTAGATTTCAGCTTTGTGAGCAGGAAGAAAAGAGGGTTTTTGGGTGTGGTCATCATTGTAGTGCTGAGGGCTGCAATTTGGGGAGGTGGTCTCACCAATCAGCTGAGATATAGCATAGATAAGCCCTTGCAACAGCTTGATTTAACCGACTTCAGCACTGCTTTTGTAGGGCTGTTTGCTTTATATTTCAGCTATGGATTACTAGACTCCATTTTCCAGACTCTATGTTATTGGACGATCGGAGTTTTGGCAGATGATTCACATACTCTGACCAAGTACAGTGGACTCTTCAAAGCCGTGCAAAGTACAGGAACAACAGTGTGTTGGGATATGGACAGACAGAGTGTTTCTCTGCTAGAGGAGCTCATAATCAATTGGAGTCTTGTTACAACTAGCTACCCATTCTTAATTATCCTCATTGCCTTGGCTATATATGATAGTGAGACTGCTAGTTCCACTAAGCACAAAGCAGGCTTCGAAGCTGAAGCGAAGCAAGTATCAAACTGAAGCAAAATAGTTATGTATCTTGACTACATCTACAGAAGGCTATGCATTGATCAGTTTCTCAGAAGCAAACATTCCCTTGAGTGGGAATCCATGGGAATTAATGGTTATACATCTGGTGAAGCTTTGTGATGGTGTACTGTAGTGTTCAATGGGATTTTTATCCAAAGTGTGCTTTGTCATATTTATTATGAAGTATATATGTCTACTCTATTAGATTTAGTCTCCAAAAAAAATGTACTCACTTTGCTTTAGGTTAAAAAATTCTTTGGAATACAAAGCTATCATTGCATTACTTAAACATAGACTTTCTTCTTAGATCAATTGGATGAAATCTACATTTTGAATCTAGGTTTTATGAGTCTTCTGCCTTCTGCTCCAGTAGCAACTGGAGAAGTTTTCTTTACTCAATTATTGGGATGTGCTGGCATAGATTTGTCAGAGATGGTGGAAAAATGGTCATTCTGTGAACTTGTTTGGCATTTCAAACAGTTGTGTCATAATATTAGGAGACATAGTCATAAGAGAGTAGATAGAATCACTAGTTAAGCATCCTTAAATAAATATATAATTATGTATAGTTGAAATCTTCATGGAAAGGTTCAAATGTAGCATTGTATAATCATTATTTTAAGAGAATATAATAACCCTAATAAATGTTTAGTTCTGAGCATAACCTCTATAATACTAAGAATAAGCTCTTAGTATCATAGAGGAAAGCAGTTGACCTCTCAAAATTAATAGATCTCTTATTCAAAATTAATAACTATATTGTTTTCTTTTTATCTGATGGCATTTAATTAGTAAAGCTTGCATTTTTCTTGAACGTGCAAAGACTCAACAGAACAAATCCCTGTCACGCTGCAATCAGATACATACCTCTCAATATCATGTTCACATGACAGACAAACATATAATACGTATATTTTTAGCAGCACTTTTAAAGTGTAATAATACGCAGAGAAATGTTAAATTCTTCGTTTTTCATTTTATTTCTTTCCCCACCTAATGGTCCAACTAATTTGTATAGTTTATTAGTAGTGTTCTATATATAAGTGTTATCTACCTCTGCCACAATTTTTCTCAACTTCACATTAATTTTTCAGTTTAAACAGTGTCATTTTCTTTTTCTTTTTTTAAGATGGAACTAGGACAGCCTAAATTCCGAAGCCTAACTGCTGTAATACAGATTTCCCAAATTTTTATCTAGATTTTTATAGAAATCATACCAGGAATTTTTCCATTTTCCTAGCAAATTTGTGGATTAAAGTACAATTATTAACGAATGGTAAGGATTTAATCTTAATAATATTCACAAGTTAAAAATTAAAATTTATCTCCAAAATAGTTATAATCTTTTTTCATTTTAATTAAATCACCTAATTAAAACAATGTTACATGAACAAATCTCATATCAAATGAATTATTATTTTTTGGACACGTGGTTTTGAAAAAAAAGGGTATTGACACATGGTATTGTAACAATTTGTATTTAGAAATTAAAAATATCTATGGTAAAGTGAAGAGACTCTTTTGTAAAGTGTAGTGAATCTTCATATTAAAAATTTCATTATATGTTTCTAAATGTCTATAGTATTAATTGTTTTTATAATCATAAAATTATAGTTTAAATATTTTTATGGTTTTTTTTTTAAATTTTAGCAATCTAAGAAGTATGAACCACAATAGATGGCTTGAAACATCTACTCTGAAACAACTATGTGATTATTTGGAAAATTCTTTTTGATAATAATATAAATCACAAAAATCTAAAATCAAAAATATCATGAAATTGTATTTTGATATTCAAAATAATGCCTATCAATATTTATGAGCTATGTAATTTATATAAATGTATTTAAATTCCTAATAAAAGAAATACATAAATGGTTTATATTTGTAATAAAAAAATATATGAATTATTTAGATTCCTAACTTCTTGTTAGGACTATTATAGAATATGTTGCTAAAGGCAATAATAAATGTTGTTAATCCTTTTTTTTAATATACCGATCATGTTAGATATTGAGATTAGTGCAAAGTGATATAACGAATTTATGTTATGGGAAGATTAATAATGATTTATATTAATTATATAAGGATTTATGATAATAATATTAATAATGTTTAAGTGCATAATTATGTTAGACATTAATTTGGTATATGAGAGTTTATATTAGTGTCAAATTATATTTTAGGGAAATTGATTATATATAATAAAGAAATCGCTGATATAAATTATCACATTATATATTTTTATAAACTAATGCAACCATATATAAAGGAAATGGATGGTAAATGTAGATAAACATTAATAAGAATCAAAACACTTAAAAGTAAAAGATAAAAAAACTTAAAAATTAAGCGTATTATTTTTATTATTATTAATTAAAAAGAAATGATATATAAACTAAACGCTTATAGAATAGAAAAAATATGTAAGAAGATTCTTAACTATGAAGATTCACCTCCACATTATTTTGGAGATTTTTTATATTAAATAGGTTTTGTTACAGCGTCAATACCATGGCTTATCAATGCTAGAAAAATAGAACTCCTTTTATATGAGACTTGTTTATATGACGAAAAGATGTTGGCCTAAGGGGCTTCAACCCAGGTTCAAAGTGTACTGTGCACCAACAAAACCCTCAACCACTAGCCCTTTCAGCAACAACCTGTAAACAGATCGCAAAAGTGGTTATGGGAGGTTGTAGAACTAGGTTTATGCAAACAGAGGGATATTGAGGGATATTGCATGTGGCAACCGTGTGTTTTGTTATATTTTATATTGATTTACAACTTCACATACATAAAATACTTCGCACTAATGCTTTACTTCATAGATTTGTGCTCATTACAATAACATATCAAAGAACAATATAACATGTATACTTTCACATAAATAGGTAAAAAGCATGCATATGAGTACATATGAACATAGATTATGAATATAGATACACAAGACTTTGCCAACACTTTTTCTTCTTTATTAAGATAGATCTTTCAATACTTATAATTTCTTCGACCTGCGCACCCAGCTGCATGTGGTCTGTGCACTTAGCTGCAGACTCTTCCAAGGCCTCTTTGGACTCAGCTGTGAGGCTTTTCTTTAAGGCCCAAAAATATAGACTAAAGACATAAAGTATGATCAAATAATCTATGATTTCCTCTCCTTGACAAAGCTTCACATCTCCTTATATATATTTCATTATTACAAAACCATGGTCCACATCCTATGGTTTCGACAAAAAAATGAACTAAAACACCCATACTCATTACAAAATGAGGGGCTTTGACCCACCCCAAAGCCCCAGGACACTTGCGCGGTAAATACAACTTTGCGGACTCCGCGCAGTCTGCTCCTCAAAATGTGGAGTCTTTGACCAAAACTAGACCAAGTTGGGCCACACCCTATAGGCCCCCAACATTCACATATGACTCATCCCGAGTCACTCAACTATTGTGCCCCAAATATTTGTTGTGATGATCATGTAGGCGAAATTATACTATTGAAGTATTTCTGATGCCTGCTTCTCCTCTCAGAGCACTTCTTCCAGCAATGCCTATGTGGTTCATGTGACAGTCTCCTGCAACACTTCTTTCTCCTTCTATTGTAGCTCCGTGAGCTTACTTTCCACTACTTGTGAAATATGGAAGGCCTCATCCTTCCACGGTTCTATCATGTCTGTCAAAATATTCTCCTTTTGTCGAAGGTCTTCAATCTGCTTTTGAAGAGTCTTTCCTTTAGTGATCCTTGCGAGCCTCTGCAAGATTGGTAAGGTCTTTTTAGTTGCTTGGGTTTCATACAAATGCATCTACTTTGTCTGGATATTCTCGTCAATCCTCTGAATGTTTAGATACTCCTGCAGTGGGGTCAAAATCAACATGGTTTCATCTAGTACTTTGGCAGAGTCCTCCAATGTGTTAGAGATGTCTTTCTATGTAAATTTCAAATTCTTTTCCCTCTGCTCACATACTTCTGGTGGTGTGACTGGTTGTAGCCTCATTTTTTAAAAATTAAAAATGAAGAAAATAACACTGTTTAAACTGAAAAATTAATGTGAAGTTGAGAAAAATTGTGGCAGAGGTAGATAACACATATATATAGAACACTACTAATAAACTGTACAAATTAGTTGGACCATTAGGTCAGGAAAAAAATAAATGAAAAACGAAGAATTTAACATTTCTCTGCGTATTATTACACCTTAAAAGTGCTGCTAAAAATATACGTATTATATGTTTCTCTGTCATGTGAACATGATATTAAGAGGTACGTATCTGATTGCAGCGTGATAGGGCTTTGCTCTGTCGAGTCTTTGCACGTTCAAGAAAAATGCAGGCTTTACTGATTAAATGCCATCCGATGAAAAGAAAACGATATAGTTATTAATTTTGAATCAGAGATTTATTAATTTTGAGAGGTCAACTGCTTTCCTCTATGATACTAAGAGCTTATGCTCAGTATTATAGAGGTTATGCTCAGAAATAAACATTTATTAGGGTTATTAGATTTTCTTAAAATAATGATTATACAATGTTACATTTGAACCTTTCCATGAAGATTTCAACCATACATAATTATATATTTATTTAAGGATGCATAACAAGTGATGCTATCTACTCTCTTATGACTATGTCTCCTCATGTAATGACAAAGTTGTTTGAAATGTCAAACAAGTTCACAGAATGACCATTTTTCCACCATCTCTGACAGATCTGTGCCAGCACATCCCAATAATTGAGCAAAGAAAACTTGTTCAGTTGCTACTAGAGTAGAAGGCAGAAGACTCGTAAAACCTAGATTCAAAATCTAGATTGCATCCACTTGATCTAAGAAGAAAGTATATGTTTAAGTAATGCAATGATAGCTTTGTATTCCAAAACATTTTTTAACCTAAAGCAACGTGAGTACATTTTTTTTGGAGACTAAATCCAATAGAGTAGACATATATACTTCATAATAAATACGACAAAGCTTCACCAGATGTATAACCATTAATTCCCATGGATTCCCACTCAAGGGAACATTTGTTTCTGAGAAACTGATCAATGCATAACCTTCTGTAGATGTAGTCAAGCTATAGAACTGTTTCGCTTTAGTTTGATACTTGCTTCGCTTTAACTTCGAAGCCTGCTTTGGGTTCAGTGAAACTAGCAGTCTCACCATCATCTATAGCCAAGGAAATGAGGATAATCAAGAACGGGTAGCTGATTGTAACAAGACTCTAGTTGATTATGAGCTCCTCCAGCAGAGAAACACTCTGTCTGTCCATATCCCAGCACACTGTTGTTCATGCACTCTGCACAACTTTGAAGAGTCCACTGTATCTGGTCAGAGTATGTGAGTCATCTGCCAAAGCTCTGATCATCCAATAACACAGAGTCTGGAACTTTGAGTCCAGTAATCCATCGCTAAAATATAAAGCAAATGGCCTACAAAAGCAGTGCCAGAGTCGGTTAAATCAAGTTGCTGCAAGGACTTATATCTCCTATTTCTCAGCTGATTGGCGAGACCACCACCCAGATTGCAGTCCCCAGTGCTGCAACGATGGCCACGCCCAGAAACCCTATTTTCTTCTTGCTCACGAAGCTGAAATGTAGAACGTACCCGATTATCACAGACCCTAACATCTGAGCACCCGAGAAAGAAACATTGTTGAATCCTCTGGTCCTCACCATTAAGATCTTGCCATTAACGTTGTTGAATCCATAAGTGTAAAAGAACATGTGGGCCCATGCAGTAGGGAAAAGCAACAACATCTTCCAGTTGAAGAATAGCTTGATAACCTCCATGGTCTCGATGCTCACACTGGAGTATTTACGCACAGTAACCTTGCTGCCATCACTCCTGACCACCTTGTTGGGTGGAACCAAGGCCAAACTCACAAAAGCCCCAAAGGCCATGAAACACATGAAGGCTATATAGGTCCAGTCGATAACAGACGTGGCTTTGTTGTGGTAATTCAATATAAAGGGAATGAAACCGCCTACAACTCCTCCCAGATTGAATATAACCCAGAAGAGAGAAATGTATCTTCCTTTCTTGTCCTCGATGGGATACGAGGTCATGATTGATCCCTGTCCGGCCCAAAGCAATCCAGCTCCGACGCCCAAAATTCCACCTGCAATAACAGGGAAAGTTTCATCATGATAATTATTGTAGTAGAGAAAAGAACTTGTGTAGAGAGCATAAGTGCAGCAACCTGCGAAGATGGTCCTGCAAGGGCTGAGGATGTTGTGGATTCCGTCGGTGAAAACGCCGAACACTGCAAACGAAAACGCCGAACACTGCAAATGTCCCGTACAAAGCAGTGTTCGCATCGTTGGACGCCTGGTCATTCTGCTGCTTGCTTCCCCCCCAATCCGGTGAGGGCGTTGAACATGCCCGGGCAGTAGAAGCAGACCAGAGACATCAGAATCACCTGGGTGAGGGGGGAATTGTAGCGGAACCATTTGGATTGAGGAACCTTCTCACAGGGTCCCTCTTCTTCATCACGATTACCCTTTTCCATCTGTAGATTTCAAGGGAGCTCGATAATCTCAAACCCAAATCACTTTCAGATTTTTCTATATGCCTGATAATGGAATTTGGCAACTCAAATCAAGATGTCTGAGCAGTGAGAAACCCAACATTTTTGTGAATTAAGATCCCTGTGCAAGCCACTGTGATTGGAATTCTGGATTTAGGAGCGACCCGCCTTTAATTCCAATTCTGAATGGACAACTTAGACCTTTGAATCCTTTCTATTTGGTGTAATGGATTGGGAGATGTAGGGAGATGTAGGGAGATGTCGGGTTGAATTGGTGAGGGAACAGCCCGCGAGTTATTTCCAAATTCAAATTCCACTTCCCGGCGGCAAGACGCGATGGAAATCGAAATGTATGTCAGAAACCTTTCAGTCGTCGACATTAATGTGGAGGGTGGCAGAGGGCGGAGGAATTGCCGAAGGTTAGAGCTGGAGGTTTTTCCGGGCGGTGACAGAAACCGGCCAATTCCTCCGCCTGGGTAGACTACTCCAAATTTAAAGGTACGACTACATTTTGGTACGTGAGATGAGCTAAAGTGGAAATAGCCAGACGCTTTAAAGGGAAATACAGGCTCAACTCACCACAAACACTTTTTGTCTTTCTGAAATAGCAGCAGACGTTTCAGAGCGTTGTTGGAAGATTTTTTAAAATTCAAAATTCAACACTATGAATTCCAATGGATATGTAATTTTAAACAAAAATATGTAAAAAAAATCAAGTATAACAATTAGGAGTCGTCTAATGTAGCGGAGAAATTGCCCAGACGGCCAAAAGTGGTTGGAATTCGGGCAAAAAAAATTCAAAAAATCTTGTAGAAACGATGTTTGAATCATGTTTTTGATGATGGAAATGGATTCAACACCTTCAAAAACATCTAAGACACCTAAAATTTTGAAATTTAACAGTTATAACTTGGATTTACAAAAATCCTTACCGGATTTTCTCTAAATATGACCAGAATTTCCATAACTTTCAAGACAATTCCTTCTACTAATTAGACTACAGCTAACAATTATGCCTAGGCTTAGGTCACACCAAGAACACGTATTGTGCGCACTGTACGAAATTACTAATGTCAACTCTTCATTTTTGTGTGAACGAGCGAAATTAGTAATGCCATGTCCGCTACCATCTTCCCTGATTTCGGGATTTCTGTTCCCTGCTCTTGCCTGCATGCTCATCCCTGCGTGTCATGCTTGTGTTCGCACGACACACGAATTCGATGGGAACAATGCTGGGAAAAAAATCTCCGCCAAATCGGCATTTTGGTAGACAGGTCCACAAAGATGGCAGCGCACGAGTTTCCCGTATATCTTTGGTTATGGGATGGATTTTGATGTGCAAATTGTTTGTCACTTGCCTATTTGCTAGTGAAATCCACTCAATTTTTTTCTAAATAAATACTTGAAATAGTCATTAATAAATAATAGTCATTAGAGCCGCTTCAGATTTGAAATTTTTACTTTGGTTAAATATGAAATTATTTCAATATAGTTGTCAGTTGTGTGATTTACTTTGGTTGAATATGAAATTACTTCAATATAGTTGTCAGTTGTGTGATTTAATGATTTTGGAAAGTTTGTTTCTTTTATAAGATATTATTTCTAAAAATGATTGGCCATTATAATTTTTTAAAATTAATATTAATTTAATATAAATTTTAGTAAGTTTAGGTTTATCAATATAATTTATGGAGTGTTTTGTGTGATTTTTTAGACTTTCCGGATGCTAGAATTGGGGCTGAAAAATTGAGGTGAAATATTTATTTGTGTTATTTAACTGGTTTTTTTACTGTAAAATCAAGTGAAAAACTTGTTGAATGTTATGTTTTAACTTAAAAAATAAATTATTTTTTAATATTATTAAAAATTATTGTTCAAATATTTGATTGAACTATAATTTGAAGGCCTTATTGTAGCCTTGCACAATATAAAGATGTAAATAAATATACTTACCATGGATTATTTTCCACCATTATTTGTGTTTTCCTCAACAAGTTATGTAGGAGTAAAAATCTAACTATGTGGACTTACTAGCAAGTACTACCACCAAATTTATTAATATCATTGTGTCTTGTGTCTTAGCAAGCAATTAATTTATCTACTTGGCATTTCATTTATTAATTCCTGCCAAATAGGATGTCATTTGCCTAATTTAAGAAAGTTTTGCATTAACAATGGAAAGGAATAAGATGTAAATAAATATACTTAGCAAGAATTATTTTCCACCATTATTTATGTTTTCCTCAACACTTATGTAGGAGTAAAACTATGTAGACTTACTAACAATTACTACCACAATATTTATGAATGTCATTGTGTCTTGTGTTTGAGCAAGCAATTAATTTAACTACTTCACATATCATTTATGAATTCCTACCAAATATGATTCCATTTGCCTATTTATCATTATTAATTTAGTGTTGACTAATATCTATGTAAATTAAATGGTTCGTAAACACAAATAAACATCAAAACACTCATGCCATAATACATTCTGTCATTGCCCAAATAAATTAATAAAATCATAAAAAGTATTATTATTATAATTATTATTAAAAAAATTAATATGAGTTTTTTAACAATGTTTTTTTAATTAATTAATTTGATATAAATTAATTAAAAGAGCATAACTAAGTTGGAGATAAATCTTAACACTTACTATGAATATTTTGCCATGTTCCATGGAGGTTAAATTTCTACCATCCACCTAATAATTACTAGTAATTAAATTAAAATTGTGGAAAACTTATTCTAAAAAAGACATGTGTCCTAATAACTAGAGTGCATTTTTTTCCAAAACAACTAGAGTGGAATGGGAATAAGTTACTCTTACCCTACCACACTTGTTGTTAGTTTTACATAGTCAAGTTGATAGAAGCGTATATTTTGGAATAAAAGTTCCAAAATTTTAATTTAAATATTATTAATTATTCCTAATAACCAGAGTGCATTTTTTTCCAAAACAACTAAAATGGAATGGGAATAAGTTACTTTTACCCAACAACACTTGTTATTAGTTCTACATAGTCAAGTTGATAGAAGCCTATATTTTGGAATAAAAGTTTCAAATTTTTAATTTAAATATCAATAAGTATTGAGTAGATAGTGGGATTTAAGTTCCACTAAATATTCTAGAATATTCTTAGTAGTAATCACATATCAAAACTTAATATTTATGTTGCATAGGGTCTTGGATATTGGTGCTGTGTTAAGGCATTCTTTGATGTGAAATCATCTTTCAGAGTGATATATTGGACATGATGAGGATGGAGTCCTCCCAAGCTTACAACAATGAAAGTTAATATCTATCTCCAAAATAGTTATGCCATTTTGTCATTTTAATTTAATTAACTATTTAAAAATAAAAGGTCATATATCCATATATCATATGAATATGAATTATTGTTTTTGGGCCTTGTGGCATTAATAACCCATAGTATAGAATGTATTTCCAAATATAAAATCTCAATGGTTGGGTAAATCTTAGTAGTCAATAATTATATTTATAATAATAATAATTTAAATTAAGTTTATTTTTTTTTTTATCATTTTTTTTAATTTGCTTTCAAATTTTAATTTAATTATCAATAATTATTAGGTGGATTGTATGGATTTAACTTCCACATAATATTCTCAAATATTCTTAGTACTATTCACAAATCAAATCAAATTAAATGTTCAAAATACATTTTTGTCCTTTTAATTAAATTGCTTAATTAAAAAAATTATCATATGAACAAGTGCCATATGAAATGTGATATTGATAAGTCGTGGTATTGTCACAAAATCTATTTACATCTTAAGAATAGTATTGTCACAAAATACATTTATACCTTTAGAATCTCCACGGTAAGTGGAGTTGAATCCCTATAGTTGAAAATTTTATTGCATGTTTTTTTAATATATATGTTTAAGCTATATATTAATTCTTTTTATAATTAATAATAATAAATAAATTGAAAATAAAATTAGAATTTAGTTATTTTTATGATTTTGTTATTTGAATGTGAGATGTATTAAAAAATACGTGTTTTGATAGTCATCATTGTTTGATGTTTCTTGGTGTTTATGAATCATTTGATTTATATGACTGTAATGATTTTAACAATATAATCTATTATAAAATAATTGTGAAAAAAAAATGCACCTTCCAAAAACTTCCAATTCATCTCATTTCTATGCGGAAATTTTAACAATCAAATATCATTGGGTTTGAATACATGAAGAACGATATTTAATCCCTCCCTATCTTACTAATAGAAACAAGAGTTGATACTGTATTTTTATTGAATACTCTTTGAATGACGTGCTAATGATATGATGCAATGGAGCATCATTAATTATGTCGAAAGGCATTTTCTTTATGAAGTTGGATGGGCAAACACTGTTTAGACCAACCAGTCCCCTCCATTTTCATTATTCTTTCCTATTAAAATTCAACACGTGTAAACTTTTATCAAGCCCGATTCTTTCCTATTTCTCCGGATGAACCAAGTACAACCACCCTTCGAAGCAAGGAGTTAACGATGTTGTTGAGTACAACCTTCTTCGACTCACATTTGCCCTGCGTAGAGTCAATTGTAGTTGACACACATCAAATAGAGGAGGAGAATACACTTCAAGAGAGTTTGAAGAATTTTTTGAAGAGCATGGTATAGGTGGCAGTATTATATGGCTAGAACTCCACAATAAAATGGAGTAGTTGAGGGAAATAATAGAACAATTTAGGAGATAACCATAGCTATGATGGATGAAGGATATGTACTTCACATCTTCTAGGGAGAAGAAGCACGAGAAATAATGCACCTATCGAGAAAAACACAACTCGGGTGTAATAGTGATAAAATTCCATATGAGTTGTGGAAGGGAAGACCTGCATCAGTAAAACGCTGTAATGTATTTGGGAGAAAATTCTTTATCAAAAGGAATGATAAAAATCATGGAAAGTTTGATTCACACATTGATGAGGGTATATTTCTCGGGTACTTTGCTCAAAGTAAAGGATACAAGTGCCACAACAAAAGGACAAAGAGGGTTGATGACTTCATTGATGTAGTAGTAGATGAAATAGATCTGCAATATGACTCCTCCAAAGGAAACATGAACTAAGATGGAGAATGGAGTTCAGCCATCAGGTCCGTAGACCATGAAGAAATACAGCCAGATAATGAAGATGTAGAAATGAGCACAAATCCAAGGCCTAAAACACCATCTAGGTATGTACAAAAATAACATCCTGAGAGTTTCTTGGAGATTGAAAAATTGGTTTTCAAACGAGGAGGAAATTTGTTTGCATTCCAAGTTGTGCAAATATTGCTTTGCTATCTCAATTTGAGCCTAAGAATCTCACTCGAGAAAGTGAGGACAAGTCCTGGGTGAGAGCTATGAATGAAGAACTTGACCAAATTGAGAATAATGACACTTGGGAGCTTGTTCCAAGACCGAAATAGAAAAACATCATAGGCACAAAATGGGTCTTGAAAAATAATATAAATGAGCAAGGTCAAATAATCAAGAACAAGGATTGACTAGTCTACAAAGGTTATGCCTGGATAGAGGGGATAAATGCTGGGGAAACCTTTACACCAATAGCTAGAATGGAAGCTATAAGAATATTTCTTTCCTTTTCTAGTCATAAAGACATCAAGGTATATCAAATGGATGTGAGGTCAGTGTTTCTCAATGGATATCTCGAAGAAGAAATGTATATTGAGAAACCAAAGGGATTCACACACACCGAAAATGAAGGGTTCCTGTTCAAACTGAAACATCCTTCTATGGACTCAAACAAGCCCCAAAGCTTGGTACACAATACTTGATTGATACCTTCAACAACAAGGCTTCAAGAGTGGCATTGTCGATACAAATTTGTACATAAGATCTGAAGCTGATCATCTACTAATTGTGATAGTGAATGTGGACGACATAATATTTGGTAGTGATATGGAATGTTCAGGATGTCAATTTGCAAATTGTATGTAGAGAGAGTTTGAGATGTCTATGATAGGAGAAATGTCCTTTTTCTTAGGATTGCAAATTTCTCAATTAATAGATAGGGTGTTTATCTCCCAATCCAAATACCTGTGAGAAACTCTGAAGAAATTTGGACTAGAAGACTGCAATTTGGTTAGCAGCCCCATGGATATAAGCTGTAAGTTATGCAAGGAATATGAGACACCGTTGGTTAATTAGATTGTCTACAAATAAATGATAGGAAGCTCTTTATATATCACAACATCTAGACTAGATATCATGCAAGTAGACGACCTAGTAGCCAAATTTCAAGTCATCCACTGTGAAATTTATGCCCTTGTTGTCAAAAGGATATTCAAATATATGCAATGCATAATTAATTATGGGCTATAGTAAGTTAGGAGTGGAGAATTCAAATTGGGGACCTATACTGATGTTGATTGGGCATCCAGTATTGATGACATGAAGAGCACCTCTGGTGCAACATTCTTCTTGGGATATTTCTTAGTACCTTGGGTCAACAAGAAATAAGACTCCATCTCTCTATTGACTACAGAAGCATAATATATTGTAGTTGCCACTTGCTACTCGCAAATTCTCTGGATGAAGAAGACCTTGAAGGACATTAAGGTAGAGTTGACTGAACCAATTCTCATCATCTATGACAACACCAATGCTATAATCATTTCTAAGAATCTTGTCATGCACTCAAAGACCAATCACAATTCCTATCAAGTTTCATTTCTTAAGAGAGAAAGTTGAATCTAATGTTGTTCATCTTAAGTATGTGGCCACTAAACAAAAACTTGCAGACACCTTTACTAAGACACTTACAAGACAACCCTTTTTGTATCTTAGGAAACAGATAGGTGTTGTGACTACTCCTCGCAAATGACTCGATTATAATACATGTTGGCAGTTACTGAGCGTGTGGGATCAATTGAAGAGTAGGTTGTATTTGTTCAGGGGGGGTTTTCAAGAGAATCCTTTGCCATTGATACTAAAGGGGGAGAAGAATACTAGTGATCAAGAGAAGAACAATGATCAAGAAGACCATGCCAAGTTTTAGGGGGAGCTTATAATGTTTCCATCAATGCCAAAGGCAGAGATTGTTGGATGATTTACATTGTCTGAATGGTTGGTGGAAATTGGTATGTTGGAATTGATGTCAACTAGACTTCCATTAGGATCAGAGGCAACAAATGTTGGTAGTGAAGAGCAAGCTATAATGGTTGGGGAGTCCCATGATTTGGAGCCATTTCTAGAGAGAAAATTAACTCAAAGTCAAATGAAACCCACCTGGATGGAAAGAGCTCAGAAAAATATTTCCAGTGGAATGGAAAAGTCTGAAAATGGCCTCCTCATTTGAGAGATAGAGTTAGTCAAGGTTCTAAGGCCTCGAAGTATATTACAGAGTTAGACACTTGGATACCCTTTTGGAATGAATCCAAGTTTGGCGTATTACCAAAGTATAGTTGAAGGGTTAGTGGTGCCTCCATCGAAAGGACGAGGCATACATGACATGACAACAAAGTAGCAGGAAGTCGTTTTATTAGCTGATAGGCAGAGCTCACCGAGCAATAATACCCCGACAACATTACCCCAACAGATTTATTATAGCACTCAAATAGCAAGAGAGATGATTTTGACGCCTTGTCAGTGGAGTTACCCTAGTGGGTGCACTGTGGAGGATTGGAAAGGGCGCATAAAGCAAAAGCATCAACCGATGGATGCTAAAACACGACAGCAAAGTGACAACTAATAGGACAACAAGAAAGGCTTTAGGCGGACCCCACACTAAACATCATCCCACAAGGATTGCAAAGAGGGAACAAAAATGGAAGCGATGGGAGATAGCCATTGTGCCACATGTCAAAATTTCAACGAGCCTTAATATGGAAGTCTTGTCAAGCCTTGAGGTGTCAAGAGGTGGTTTCTGATATCATTGACTGTGTAAATCAATGGTGGTGAACCACTTCAGGATCATTCCTCCCAATACCACAAACCATAATGGAGTGGTGTCGAGGCTGGGTTCTTGAAATTGATGGTTTTTTCATTAACAAAGGAATTCATCGCAAAACCAAGGATTCGGGGACCCTCTCTCTCTCCTCGAAACAGGCATGTGATAGAATTGGATTGGCCAAGGTGATATCAACATGACATTGGTACAGAGGGACACATGGAAGGAAGATTCAACATTGTTGGGTGGCCTAATGGGCCAAATATGGGTAAAACGTATCACAACTCAAGAGGTGCCATATGGAATTGATGACATTAGCATGATGCCATCTTGTTGGTTGGAGCCCAATGGTGTTTTTAGGTGCAGAAATTCGAAGCTTCAGGTAGTGGGAGTCAGGACACGTTGGCATTAACAGACATGCATTCAACAACCAATGAGAAGCGAGCGGGCGGGCCTTGCCGAACAACTTAGCCCGTAAAGAGAAGACCAGTGGTTTGTTAATGGTATAGAAAGTGAATACGTTGGGCAATAAGCACTGAGACACACTAGTTAGATAGCTCATACTAGTGGGGCCTTTGATTGGCCACTAAAAGCTCAGGGCGAACCCCACGGGACAACTAAGACCACTGAGAAGAGATTGGAAATTTACAAGTAAGGCACGAACGATACCATCGGGTTAGAGAGCTATGGGCTAAGCGTTGGTACAGGGTTATGTGCAGAAAATGTGACTAAGGGCACAGGAGGTTTGATGAGTAGCTTAATCCCTTGGCGCTATAACTCAAAAAGGGCCCAGGTCTCAATCTTGCAATGGTTTCGTGTGTTATTGTGACCATGGGCCTTCAGGCCAAATACAAAAAAGGGGGCGCTAGGAGGAGTAAGCGAGGAGCTAAGCACCTGTGGACATGAATTGGTCGGAAATTGTGACTTGAGAATTGGGATCAATGGAAATTGCCAAGATATATGATTCAAGACAGTGAAGGACCACAATAGGCAGAGGAAATTAATGGAGCTTATTATGAAACAAAGTTTAGGGAAAATTTTAATGATAGAAAATTATCTTGAAGTTTAAAAACATTGGTGAATCTCACTAGTCCCTAATATGCAAACTATAAAATGTTAATTGATGTACTTGTAAAATTACTAAAATATATAATGATTTTATATATACTCTCTATATAATGTTGGCAATTTTTAAGGTAAAATAATTTTATATTGTAAAATTTGGGCGAATCATTTTTATAAAAAATGGAAATTGGCGAATCTTTTTTTTTGAAAAGTCATGGAAAATTAACCCACCTATGAATATTAGCCCCTAAAATTATCCACGACAGAGTTAGTCATACCTAAGCTTCATTGCAGATGATGATGAATTAAATGAAAAAGGATGGTGGGTTGTAGTGCTCTCCTCTAGTACTATGTGCCTTAAAGAGAAACGAAGAAGATCCACGTTGTGAGTATATGTAGTTATTAATGAAGGAGTACTTTGATTCAACAGTTTGACTAAGATTTAATTCTCAACACAGGAAAATAATCAAAAGCCCATTCTATGCATTAACTCAGCTTTCATGTTTGAAAATAGAAGTGACTGTAGTATGGGAAACTGTGTATTGAGTACACTTGGGTAATGTGGATGACTGTAGAGACAAAATCATTCCTAATGGTACAAAGGAACAAAATAGTGGAGAGAAATTTAGAAAAATGGGTGAATGTAGAATTCCTGTGAGCTTAAGTGTGTAGTGTTGTAAGTGTGTAACAAAGATACAGTGAACTAGAGGGTAATGACCAGATCTGGCTGAGTAGAAGGGAGAATAGTTCAAAGGAGAATTGTAGAGATGAAGGAAAGGAGTTGGTACTACATTAAATCAGATTTATATTTGTGTTTAAATGTATTAACCTCTGTTTCATTTGGAAAATTGTATGAAAAGTAGAATAGTGGCTAGAGTAGGTATTTTCCTACAGTTATAAGAGGTTGGTGCCTCTTAGAAAGTGGTGACTTGCTATCTGAAGGAGGTTGGGGCCTCTTGTGATTGGGTGCTCACAAACAACTTGATGTAATTAAGTGGGTGCTTAATTTACATCATAATAACAAACATATTGGTAATTTGTCCATTTGGGTTTCCAAATACAAATACCTGTGTCAATATGTGTGTGCTCATGTGAATGGTTTGTTTTACTGCACATCTAAATTGTAGTCTGAATGCTCATACAAATAACTAGAAGAAGTAAAAGGAAATAGAAGAATTGAGCATAATTTTTTAATAACCTTGTAGTTATTGATTCACCCCTATCCCCATGCCCGTCACCCCCTCCCTTTCAGTAATTCCTTATTCCAACAAGGAAGCAGATAAATTATACTAGTTTCACTCCCCTTTGGGGTATAATCACCAAAATTTGGGTATGTGTATATTTGTAATGATAGACAACTGGAGGTTAAGGCATGGGGGTGGAAGAAGCTTTGGAAGCTGAAAAGCCACCCAAGACTCGATTGTTCCTTTGGTGGCTGCTAGAAAATAAAGCACTCACTTGGGATAATCTTCAAAGATGTTGCATGAATGTCCCTAGCTAGCGTTCCTTATGAAAAAATGCAGCAGAAACTATTAAGAACCTTTTTATTTTTTGTCCACTCACAGTGGAAATCTGGAATTTTATCAAGAATTGTATTGCCTTTGATTCGAACAAACATGGTGTATCTTTCACGAAAACATGGAAAGAATGGTGGGAGAAGGTATCCCCTAAACATAATAGGAATATACCACCCCTAACCTACTAGGCTATTTGGAATGCCAGAAACAGAGCCATATTCAAAGATAGATCTTCCATTCCAAATTCGGTGTTAGCCAAAGTTGTGAACAATTTTGAAATTATCCCAACATATGAAGTTGCTCATATTCTGCAGAATATTATTGTTGAGGAGGTTGACAAATCTCAACCCTGTGCATATTTTGATGGGGCGTCCTAAGAAAATGGAGATTGTGGAAAAGATAAGAACGAATTCTCATGAGGTTCAGAGTGAAACCTGCTTTGGTATATTCTCGAAATACTTTGGGACAAAAGAATTTTTCCCCTTTGGGATACTAAGAGAGCTGAAGATGAAAATCACTTTCTCTTGGATTCGCTGGCCACATTTTCCACACTAGCAACCTTCTTGAGTTATTAAGTCAACAAAATTACAGTGATCTCGAAATGCTTCTAGACTTTGGTTTTTGTGAATGTTAACCATCATCATCTTCATCATCATTATTTAAAATGTCTTTTTAAATGATTCTAACTTATAAAAAAAGGGTCCAGAAGAGCGCGAGTTGGGTGAAACAGGGGTTTACAGTTCACGGAATTTTCAGACCTAGGGTTTGAAACTGGAAAGGAACAGGGTAAGAGTGGCAGAACTTTTCAAGAGGGGATAGATCCTGACCCGATAGATGGTAAACGAGAGGTCCATAGGGACCCCTACTTATAAACAGATAATCATGCACAAACAAACAACACAGGAAGGTGTGCAAATTGCAGGGTATGAAAGGTCATAGAAAGAAGATGGGACCAGCAAGGGAAGGAGAAGATATGACGGCAAGGAGGAACACAACACTCAAAAACTAAAAGGAAAGGAGAGCGATGGAAGAACAGACAGTAGAAGCAAGGAGAAGGCAGCACAGGCACATCCCGCACATGAGAACAAACAAGAGAAGGAGCAAGAAGACAGTGAAAAGGGTGCTCCGGAAAAAGAGAGTGAGGAGAAGGGGAACAAAATAGGAAACCTCAATGGAAAAATGACTCAAGGCCCATGCAAGCCTAAAATAGCAAAAGCCCTAAGGGTGGTGATAATGGACCCAGAAATTCAAGCCTACAGAGAACACATGACTGAACATGCAGTGATTTTCAAGTTCATGGGACTCTAGCCAACGGAAAGGGCGTTGTGTCAATGGATAAAGCAACAATGGAAACCCAAAGGTGATGTTAGACTGCACCTAGGAGCCAAAGGTTTTTTCAAATCTAGAGGATAAGGATAGAATATTTGATGGTGGACCTTACTTCTTCACTTCAGCGAGCGTCTATATGAGGCCCTGGAAACCCAAATTCGTGCCAAAAAAAGAAACCTTCAAGCAAGTGCCAGTCTGGATTCGCCTCTTCGCACTACCAATAGACTATTGGGGACATTCAGCTCTAAAACAGATAGGTGACAATTTAGGGACTTTTATCAAAGCTTCAGAAGCCACTCTGCAGAGATGATACACTTCCTGTGCTCGAATCTGTGTGGAGTTGGATGTATCGGGGGCATTGCATGAAGGACTGTGGTTGGAATATAGGGATGAGGATTATTTCCAAGCCATTGACTATGAGTAAATTCCATTTCGCTGCAGGAAGTGTCATGAGCATGGACATTTAATCAGAGAACATCCATTAAACAGAACAGTAGAAGAACTCAAGGGAGATCAGGCAGGAAAGAACAGGGATACCTTCATTCGACCAAGAGCAAGACAGAGAGCAAACAGGAAATGCCCAATCAGAACAAGCGCAATACAAGGTAATACTAGTAATTCTTTTGAAGCATTGGAGACTGAGACCGAATCAGAGAACCATAATAAGGAACACAATACCTTTGAAGCAAACAAAACTACAACAGAGTATGCAACCAAAGCAATGGAGGAAAATATTCAAAACATTACAGAACAGACTCAGGAAGTAACAGAAGGGGCAAATGAAGATTCATAAATGCTCATAAGTGGCATCAGAAGTGAGGAAATGGACCTCAATGAGGTATTAGAGTAGGAAGGAGTTAACCTACCAGACATGGTGGAAAACTGGAAAAAGAAGGGGATGGAAAACATATTGGAAGAGGAAGTTAGGAAAATTAATGAGATATTCATAGCAAAATAGAAAGCAGAGATGGATATGCAAAACAAGAATCTGGGCATAGCAAAGGGAATGGGAATCCGAACAAAAAGCCTACTTCAAACATCCACCAGCTCCAAACAAAGGAAGAAGAGAGGGTGCAGATCCAATAATGAGGCACTGCAGAAAATGGGACAAATGCTTTTAAACTCTGGTAAGATGAAACCTCTAGAAGCTTTTTCTCTTAACTACTAATTTTTTTGGTGTTAAAATGAAATTCATTTCTTGGAATGCTAGAGGGCTCAATAGCCAAATAAAACAGAGACTTTTAAAGAGGAAGGTCCAAAAAGAAAAACCTGACATTATATTTGTGCAAGAAACTAAATGCGCAAGTGATACTATTTATAATGCAAGCAAAAATCTAGGTAGACAAATGGAATACCTGGAAACTGCTAGTCATGGTTGGGAGGGAGGTTTAGTTACCCTATGGAATCCACATGTAATCAAAATCCTCTCCTCTGAAGCTACCAGGTCCTTTATAGCCATAGAAGTTCAAGTGATAGGCAATTCAGAGACCTATTTGTGCACCAATGTTTATGGGCCTTAGAAGTTAGAAGAGAAATACATTTTTCTTAGAACTTTATTGAATCTGAAGCTCAGATATCCCAGTGAGAAGGCAATCATAGGAGGGGATTTCAATATGATAACTACACTATTGGAGAAGAAAGGAGGAATCAGGAAACTCAACAAAGATTCTGAAGCATTCTTAGATTTCATCAACACAGCTAAATCAGTGGATGTCCACCCCAAGAGTGGGGCTTTCACTTGGAATAACAGAAGGGGAGGTGAAAGACAAATCGCCTCTTGTCTTGACAGATTTCTAATATCTGAAAGTATGCTGTTGGAGGGAGTGATAGTAGAATCAGAGATTCTACCTAGTGGAGGGTCAGACCATTGGCCCATTTCTCTGATTGCTGCTATCCAGGGAACTCCTAGAAATAAGCCATTTCGATTTGAGAAATTTTGGCTTAACCATCCGGACTTTACTCAACTTGTTGAGAAGTGGTGGCATGAACCGATGGATATCAGAGGTATCAAAATGTACAAACTAAAAGGTAAATTGAGATACATCAAAAATAAAATCAAAACATGGAATATAACAGTTTTTGGGAACATATTCAAAGAAAAAGCCAAGATAGAGGAGCAGCTAGAGCAGATTCACAAAGGCTGGATAACTGGAGATAGCAACCTAGAAACTGCAAACAAAGAAAAAATTTTGATGCAACAATGGCAGCTTCATTGCCAATAGGAAGAGACCCTTTGGAAACAAAAGTCCCAGATCCAATGGCTCAAGGAAGGAGAACATAATACCAAATTCTTTCACAGATCAACACTGGACTACAGAGGTGCCAATAAAATCCTCAGTCTCAAAAGTGAATAGGGGGACATTCTCCAGAATCATCAAGGAATTTCAACCCTGCTCACTACGCATTTTAGAAACATAGCTCAAGAGCCAGAGGTAGATAGAACAGAAGCAATTCTCATCAAATCCATTCCCAAAACAATCACTAATGAGCAAAACCTTGCATTAACTAGAGAAATCTCTTTGGAAGAGGTGGAAGAAGCAGTGAAGAATATGCCAAATGACAAAGCGCCTAGGCCTGACGGCTTTACCATCAACTTTTACAAGGATTGCTGGGAAATTGTTAAAACTGAGGTCTAGGAAGTGGTGGAGGACTCTCGATGTTTTGCCTCAATTCTCAAATCTCTAAATTCAACTTTCCTCGCCCTGATTCCAAAAGAAGAAGAGGCCAACACCCTAGCAAAATTTCGGCCTATTGCTTTGTGCAATGTTATTTATAATATTATCTCTAAAGTCATTGGCAACAGATTGAAACCTATTCTCCCAGGCCTCATCTCAGAAGAACAATCGGGATATGTTGAGGGAAGACAGATTCTGGACAATATTTTACTAGCACAATAAATGATTCATACACTTCACTCCAGAAAAATCGCAGGCATGATGATGCAACTTGAATTATCAAAGGCTTATGATAAAGTCAACTGGAATTACCTACACGCAATCTTAAAAGCTTTCTGTTTCGCCAATCAATGGATAAAGTGGATTTTAGCTCTGAACAAATCTACTAAATTTTCTATACTGGTAAATGGTGCCCCTGCCGACCAATTCTCCCCCTCACGAGGACTCAGACAAGGAGACCCATTATCACCTTTCCCTTTTGTTATCCTGAAGGAAGGTTTAAGCAAACTCATTCGTAGTGCTAAAGAGGAAAGAAGGATCAAAGGATTGCAGCCCTTGCCTTCCATTCCAACAACCACTCACCAAGAATTTGTTGATGATACAATGTTACATGGATCTCCTACAGTCAAAGAAGCCCTGGGCTATAAAAGTATCCTCAATCTTTTCAGCGAAGCCTCAGGTATGGAAGTTAATCTATCTAAATCCACCATCTTCTTTTTAAACACGCATTTAGCTATGCAGAAGAATATCTCTATCATTCTAGGCTTCTGAAGAGGCAGTCTGCCCTCGAGGTACGTAGGAGCACCTCTAACGGATAAACCTTGGCAAAAAATTCATTGGGAGAAGATCTTAGCCAGTCTGGAGAAAAGATGTCATCACTGGACCCATAGGGCCCTCAATTTTGCAGGGAGGCTAGTTATAACCAAAGCTGTACTGCAAGCTATTCCTCAAGATATGCTCTCCATAATCCCGACTCCCAAAGGAGTCTTGCAGCAAATGAGAGTGATTCAGAGAACTTTCTTATGGACAGGAAATGCAGAGAATAAAAAATGGGCACTAGTTGCATGGAATAAATTGTGCAAACGCAAACATTTGGGAGGGTTAAACTTGCTAGACCCCTTCACCATCAATAGGGCCCGTGGGGCCAAACTTTGGTGGAAATGGCTGAAGGAACCCAATCTTCCTTGGGCTAGACATTGGAAGGAGAAATACCCTTCAACGCACAGCACTCAGAACTTAATCAAAATGCAAGAGAATCCAGAGGGTTCACCAGTCTGGAACCTAGCAAGGACAAATCGAGGAATTATACAGGAGAATGGCTTCTGGGAAATTCGCAATGGGAAAACGGCCTTTTTATGGGAGGATGCCTGGCAACAAGTCCCTAAGTTAGAGAGGCCAGAATTTGCAGATCTGCAAAGAAATTATCAAGGGCTTGGGAGAACAACGGTAAATCACTATTGGACTCCTAATAACAGGGACCCAGAATGGAGAAATTGGGCAATCAATGAAATAGAGAACATAACTGAAGCAAACAACGATGTCAGGGACCTGCAAACTCTATTAAACAAAAGAATAATTAGGAAGGCAGATGACAGTGACCAACTAAGATGGGGAAAGCAAGGAGGGGGAAATTTCACGCTCAAAGAAGCCAGAAATTGTATTAAAGATTCGGAGCAAATTGAAAAGGTACAATGAAGCGGCAAGGTCTGGGATTCTCAGTTCTGGCCAAAAATTAAAATCTTCCTCTGGCTCCTAATGCACAGGAAAACTCTAACTTGGGAAAATCTCCGCAAGAAAGGGTTTTGTGGCCCTTCTAGGTGGCCCATGTGCAACAAGGAAGAAGAAACTATGAACCATCTCTTCAACACATGCGAATCGGCAAACCTAATGTGGAATTGGATGGAAAATACTTTGCAGCAAATGGACAGAACTAGAGAGTCCATCCAAGGGACCATCGAGAATTGGTGAGGCAATTTTTCTAGTAATCAAAGGGTCAACATCATTTGGAAAATAATGCCAGGGTTTATTACATGGACAATCTGGAAAGAACGGAACAGGAGAGTATTCTTAAACGAAACCAGGGATATAAATCACTCAATAGAAATTATCATACAAAATATAAGACAATTGGTTCTTGTCAAAAGCAAAGTAGATCAAGATAGTAAAGCTTCAAATCGGGACTTACAAATTTTGAAAGCCTTTAACCTAGATAATGGAACTTGCATAGCTACAGTGAATCGCCAATAGGAGATAAGCACCACTTTAAGCATCTGGAAACGACCACCTTTAGGCTTCCTCAAGCTAAATTTTGATGGTGCATCGAGAGGCAATACAGGAATGGCTATCCTCGGTGGCATTATAAGGTATAGCGAAGGAGAAATTCAACACATCTACAGCAGAGCCTTAGGGGAAGGAACGAACAATGAGATGGAGTTCGCAACAATGGAACAGGGTCTCAGAATTCTTAGAAATTTACAGGCAGACGCAGTAGTAGTTGAGGGGGATTCCCAGCTCGCAATAACAACAACCAAAAGGTTGTATGCGGGAGCTAAAGCTAGCAAGGTTACAAAACACTGGCGACTGGCTAAAGTAACAGAAAGTATAGCTGAGCATTTGGGGTGGCTGAAAGGTTTAATCTTTCAGGCTGTTTGCCGTAAAGCCAATGCAGCTGCAGACCATCTGGTGAATTATGGTATAGAGAACCCCACTAGCATATTGGACAGCTGTTGGCAGGACGTCATCTGCCCGGAATTAAGAAATAAGTGTACCCTGCTCTCGAGGCAGGATTTGATGAATGAAAGGTAAGGACAAAGAGGCAGTGATTTATGCAGGCTTAACAAAATGATGAGGATCATGCGTACTGTGGGAAGAATTAAAGATTGGCAAAAGAGCGAAGGATAGGCAGAACATGAGCATTCAATGCTCGAGCAGGAGGGAGTCATTCCCATCAGATATATGATAAAAAACAATGAGCGCCGCCGACGCCCATACAAAAGATGGGACACTTGGAATGCTTCGGAGGAGAGCAAGAGAGGTGACCGTAAGAGTAGGAAATCGGGTCATTATCGAAAATATAAACCACAAAGCAATAATAATTATGATAAGACCTGTGGGCAACAGGGGATAGGTTGGAATGTACCTAGTAATTCTCCCAATCTCATCTATTTATTCTCAGCCCCTCGCAACGGCAAAGCCATTGTTTCTTCGAGTTGTAGGCTGAAAATCGTTTCCCTAATCCTTAGAACGTTGAGCGGTCAGTCGTATGTGGCTAAGATAATGGCGGGTGAGGGTAGCCGAAACACATTAGCCAACCGAGATCTAAAACAAGCTCGGGAAGCCTATGAAACACGAACCTCGCAAAAAGAAAAACGAAGAATGAGGAGCTGGAAGCCATTATTACTGAGGAGGAGGAAAATTTGGAAGCACAGGAGTTGCAGAAGGAAATGGATTGGGTTCAGGACCCTGGTACAGTAATAACGCGTGCAACTCAGTATGTGTGTATGCAAGCAGAGATGTGGAGGATGAAAACAATGTTGGCTAAGGCTATTAGTATGCAGGGGGACTACACCAACCAAGTTCGTCAAGCTCACCAGGGAATCACAGTTATGTCAGAGGAGCATATGGCGATTCTGGAGAGTTTGGAGTTCAAGATCAGCAGTCTGGAGCAACAATTTAACAGTGTTTCAAAGAAACTCACGGTCCTGATTAGTCTCTTGCATCATACTATAAGTCAAGATGCCAGGAATGCTGGGGAAAAGATGGAGGGGCACACAGGCGATAATCAGAGTACACTTCTAGTGCCATCTCAGGCAGGCAAAGCTAAGGCGTCCACTAGTCCGGATACCTCCAAGAATTATATTGTTCTTGAAATGTAATGAGTCTCTGCTGTCTGATCTTGCTGAATTCCTGAGGGATGGGTTAGTTTATGTGTCTGTCAACCTTGGTTTTTTTTTTTTTTGTTTTTTCAAATTTTGCTCTGGGCTCAACTATAGATGTCCTCGGCTCTATGTGAATCATTATTTGGTTACTGCTGATTTTCTCAACCCCCAACTTTCTCTGCCGCCGTGCATGGTGTGCCCAGGGGTCTTGTGGATGCTCTTTTTTGATCATGAGAAGGTGCTTGCTTAGTAAGATGGCAGTCCTCTGTCTGCTCCAGCAGACCTTTTGTAAAATATGTATTCTGATTCTAATTTAAACAAAAATAACACTTATAAAAAAAAAATATCTCCCTAGCATTAAAATATTCAAAATTCAAAACTTAAAATTATTATTCCAACCATAACTACCTAGACAATTTAACCAAATAATATGCCGAGAAAACCCCAAAAACTTACAACAATTATTTAGCGTGCAGACTTGGTCGGACTGGGCTACGTATTGAGAAAACTGTATGAAATTATTGATGTCCCAGTCTCAACTTTTGCACGCAGAAGCGCCATGTCCGCTACCTATCTGAATTTCGTTTACTGCACTGGCTTCAATTCTTCCCTGGCCCGTGGTACACGGGATTTCTGTCTGCTGTTCTCGAATCATGTTCATTAAATGTAGCCTGCATGTGATGCTTGTGTTCGCATGACACACGATGGATTGACTTGAATTCGAAAGGAACAATGGTGGGGAAAATTAATCTCACCCGAACCGGCATTTTAGCAGACAGGTCCACAAAGTTTGACGCAAACACGTATATCATTGGATATGAAGTTCTCAGTTGCACTATTGGTTATGCTAAAAATAAATATTTTGGGCAGTTAGTTATTCATATAAAATATTATTGTTGTGTGAAATTTAAAAAAAATATTGTATGAGTTTAATGTAGATTTTAACAGCTAATTTGTTTATTTATTTTTATTAATTTAACATTTAAAAAATAATTAAAATATTATTAGAAATTTAATGTAGATTTTAGCCATCTATTTGTTTATTCATTAATATTAATTTTAGTATTTACAAATTAATTTAGAATCTACTCATAATTTAAAAAAGTTTAAATTTGTATTTACTAATAATTTAGAATCTACTCATAATTTAATGTAGATTTTAGTAATTCATTTGTTTATTTTTATCACTATTAATTTAGAATGACCAATAACTTATATTGTTTAATATTGAAAAAAAATAATTATTAAATAGTTATTTTTCAAATATTTGATTGAACCATAATTTGAAGGTCTTATTGTAGACTTTGTAGGCTAATTGCCTTACATATTTTATGCCATAATTTATGGGTATGGTTGCAATATTCATACATGATATTTAGATATGTGTGTAGTGAGTTTTTATGCTTAAGTTTTGCCCAAAAATAAAATATTTGAAAATAGAGTTACTTCTCACCATAATATATAGAAATTTTTGCATAAAAAATGTAGTTTAATTTATAGACGAAATAGCCCTTTTCACAAGAATACACCAAAATCCTGCAATACAGTTTCAACATTTTGTTGTTGTTTAAATTACATTTTTGAATGCATAAATGGATTCAACAACCTGAAAAACACCTAGGGCACTGGAATTATGCAGATTAAACAAATTAAACTCAAGTCTTTAGAAATCACAGCCGGATTTTGATTAAAATTGACCAGTCTTTCTCAACACTTATTTAACATAGAAATTGTAAGTGTGTAGACTTACTACTCATGACTACCCACCAAAATTCATGCATGCCCTTGTGTTTGAGAAGTAATTAATTTATCTACTTTACATCACATTTATTAAAGAGTATATGATTTCATTGGCCTATTAATTTTGCATTGACCAATATAAATTACTAGCAACCATATAAATTAAATGGTTGGATAAGCATCAAAACACTTCTTCTCATAAAATTTATTTAACTTATAATTTTATTTTCAATTATTATTATTAATTATTAAAAAATAATATTTAAGTTAAACACATATACATTTTAAAAAACACATAACAATATTGTTAGATCCTAGACTTTTGTTATCCATATTGTAAATGGGAATGTCTTCAATTTACATAACAATATTCTTCAACATGGAGGTTCACTCACACTTTACCATGGAAATTCTAAACTAGAAAATAGATTTTGTTATAATACCATGGTTTATCAATATCACATGCTTAATATGATATGTTCTTTAGATAATTAATTTTATATAAATTAATTAAAAGAACATAACTTGGAGATAAATCTTAACCCTTGATCTCTAAATACTACTATGAATACTCTGTCATATTCTACGGAGGTTAAATCTCTACCATCTATCCAATGATTACTGATAATTAAATTAAAATTGTGAAAAACCTATTATGAAATATATACCCCTATCATGTAATAATTGTTATGCAAATTTTCCTAGAACATAATTTCTAACTAGAGTGACATGGGACTAGGTTTCCTTGCAACACTTGTTCTTATATATCTTTAAAAGCTATTAATTTTATATACTTAAGTTGATAGGATTTTGGAATAAAGCTTCCAAAATTTTAATTTAAATGTCAAAAATTATTAAGTAGCTGGTGCGGATTTAATTTCCACTAAATATTTTAGAATATTCTTAATGATACTCACATATCAAAGGTTGATATCTATCTTAAAAATAATTATATATTTTTGTCATTCATTTTGTAAGTCTAAAAAAATTATTAATCAAACAAACAAAAAAATTATATCATTTCGATCATGACTCATTTTCTAGAATAATATGCCCTATACTAAAATATCAAAGGAGATATGAATGGTAGTGAGAATAATAAAGTAGACATAAAAGGATAGAATAAACAACTAGAGAGGAGAATCACCCAAATTGGGGTTGATCCTCAAGGTGAACTTTCTTTCCTTTCTTTTTCAAAGACCTAATCTTCTGAAGGTGGTTTGATCAAAGCAATATGAAAATTATCATTGTGCACTAAATGGGATTCTTTATCAGAATTTGAAGAAGCTCGCTCATGAGCTCGTTTCAATATATCTAGAGAAGTATTATTGTTCAACATCTCTATGTTTGTTGAAGAAGCATGGTCCACTCTAGGAGCGATAAGAGATGTTTGAGGCCTTGAGTCTTGGACCTTGTCCTGGAGATGGATTTCATTATGAGCTTCTTCATCCTCTTTTTTTTTTTACATAGTGGAGGGTTTTCCCTCCATAGGAGGAGGGTTGCAAGGCTTCCAGCTTTTAGATCTAGAATTGTGAATGTTCCACTTCTGTTGAGAATTAATCTCTAGCCAATAATTATGTAAGTTGTATGCTTGGTGATAGAAGCGGCAACAAAAAGCATTTTTCTCATTTTCCATACCCCGACCCGAGTCTAGTAAAAATCACTCAATTTTAAATTGATTTGGTTTTTCATCCCTTTATTGATATCGATTTCAACATAATTTCTGTCGTAAGTGTATAAACCAAGCTACCCATGAGAGGCATCAGTAGTAAAGTAATGACCCAGAGAGTCTTCAATGTGCTGAAAGATTACATAATGCCACAAGTGAGTTGGTAGATTAGGAAGCTTAACCCATATTGGCATATTGGTAATGACAGTTATGGAAGGGTCAAAATCAGGTAATTTAAGGGTTAAAAATAGTCTAACATTACCCCAAAACTAGGGCCTTTTAGATAAAACTTTCTGATAATCTTCTGATTCTAAAAATAACACAATGAAAAATTATTTTGAGCAAAAAATAACTTTGTAATTCTTAGTGCATATAGAATAGGTCAATTGATAGAGATCAACTAGAAGTCATTAAAACATAAAATTAGGGTTACCACTAAATACAACTGATGAAGATCCTCCATATCTGAGTGAGAGATTTCTGGCGAAGGAAATTCCTCCAATTTTTCCACCAAAATGGCCTAGGAGCCATTTAATTCTAAAAATAACACAATGAAAAATTATTTTGAGCAAAAAATAACTTTGTAATTCTTAGTGCATATAGAATAGGTCAATTGATAGAGATCAACTAGAAGTCATTAAAACATAAAATTAGGGTTACCACTAAATACAACTGATGAAGATCCTCCATATCTGAGTGAGAGATTTCTGGCGAAGGAAATTCCTCCAATTTTTCCACCAAAAATGGCCTAGGAGCCATTTGGGTTTGATCTGCCTATGGGGTGTAAGAATGGATGGTATCTTTATAAGAAAAAATTCAAGAGGAGGAAATCATAACTCCAACCCCCCCCCCCCCCCCCCCCCGATATACGAACAATCATGAAAAGAGTGGCATCTTTACCAATGTTGTAAACTAAGAGAGGAGCAGGATCTTCTAGTTGCGTACCTTGAAAAAACAGGCATTGCATGCGTGAGAGAATACTCACTCAGAGATCTAAATAAGCCTTGAGATCTTGAACTAGATCTGAGGGGAAAACCCTAATGAGCAATAACTATGCAGAGAGGAGCATGACAAAGATCTGATAATGGGTTGGTGAATCTAGCACACAATCTCCTAGAAGAATAGAAGAAATGATAGTCTGAGTCGTCACGAGGGTTTTACCATACACAAATCTTGAAAACTCTAGAAAACTTTGTATCGACCTTTGATGAATTATTTCCTTTTGTCATTTAATTGAATTGATTATATTTATAT
>APFE030599759.1:75576-91765 GCA_000404065.3 Pinus taeda
ATATTTATAGTCATTTAATTTATAAAGCTAAACTAATATATTACTGGTGAAACAGAAACGTCCATCCACATTCAATTCATTTCATTCCTTTCATTCTTGTCTTTATGTGTAAATTTTAACCATCAGAGATCACTAGGTTTCGGTTTCGGTTTGAATATTCGAAGAACAATAGTTAATATTAATGAGAGTTGATGTTGTATTTTTATTGAATACTCTTTGCATGACTTACTATTGAATAACTACGTCTTTACATACTCAGAAATGATATATGATAGTTATTACTGTATTTCTGTTTGAATCTCTAAAAATATGTGCAATGCAATTACACAGAAACATAGGATAGAATTTGATGAACATATTGTTGTTTACATAATGATTTGTTCATCGATTTGCTCATTACATGGTTAAAATTTCTTAAATATAGGCTATCTTATTTTGAAATTTCAACCCTAAAAGTTGACGGACTATCTTATTTTGAAATTTGAACCCTAGAGGAACGTAAGCAGCCAGCATTCCATCGGATCATTGATTTTATTTTGGTAGGGTTGCAATGCTGTGTTTGATGTGACACAGCACGTGGGTGCATGATGAAAGGTTTCTCTACGTCCTGCCGTGAAACATATGTGGGTGTCGCTAGTAGGGGAGGCTATAACTAATTTTATGGATTTTAATTTATTTCATGCTGACCTGAAGTGCAGAGTTTAAATACAGAGTTCAGAGTTATATATCAACTTAAATTAACAGATCAATATCCATAAAATAAATCTAAATATTATAGATTCATTTCAGAGTCTTGCATTTGACCATTTGCAAGTTTTTTTAATCATTCTACACGATGCTTAAATACAGAAAATGATTATTGATAATTTTTAAGTAGTCTCTTTACTTTTGTTAAATTATTTATGAAAAATAGTTTCTTAACCTATAAGGAGTACACACTCTTAATTAATCATAATAATTTTTAAATTTTTATTTATCATTAGTTATTACTAGTATAACTACTTTTATTTAAATAAATGTGGTTGATATATGCTAATAAGCATATATCAATCACATACACAACTATATTAGTTAATGTGATAAAGAAAAACCATAAGATTTAATGGTTAAATTTAATATCGATATTAATAAATATATAATAATAATAATTATTCTTATAAAATATTATTATATTAAAAAATATCAATTAATAATAATTCATATAGTATAATGATATTATTTACAATAATAATATTAATAAACCAAGAAATTAATATTATTAACCATGAGGGATTAAATAACCAAGTAATTAATATTATAAAACCCAAGCATTTAACAAACCGTGATTAATGAACCCAACAAATTATAAATATTATAAACCCAAGGGACTAATGAACCCAACAAATTATTAATAATATAAACCTAAAGGATTCATATTAAACACATATAATTAATATTATAAACCCTGTGAATAATATTAAACCCTAAGAATATCAACTCTTAGATTAATAAAGTAAAGGGACTCATATTATAAACCCAAAGAAATAATAAACCCAAGTGATCAATACTAAAAAACTTAAGGGATTACAAACACAGGGGATTAATGATAAACCCAAACGTTTAATATTATAAACCCAACTTATACGAACCCTAATGTATGTGACTTCCTAGCATGCTCAGCCATCGTTGAGCATGATGAATTTCCATATGAAAACAATATTTCTCACAATGTGACATTCAACCATGTCATTTTCATATTGAGAAAATATTTCTCACAATGTCACATTGAAAATTGTTGTCGTTATGACTACAACAACCTTCTCTTTATTATTTGTATAAAAGAAATAAAATAAAGACCCTATATAAAAGAATTCTCTATTTTCCCCTTATTTATGTAAACAATTTTTTTTTTTTTTAAAATCTACAAAAAAAAATGAAAGTTGAAAGTCGGACTTATGTATTTCATAAAATCATAACTCATGTTCTCAACCTTCCGATTCTCGACAATAGCGGGGTCGATCTGCATACTCAAACAAAATAAAACAACAATCTTCACACCCGACCTCCCAACTATCGACGTTCGTCTTACCTCGACTACGCTGCACGTCGGGGTCAGGGTCACCGCTAGTAGAAACTTGAAGTTAACGACATGACGAATTCCGACTACCCAACTCACTTCCACTGCAACTAAAAATACAATATTTTATTTACTGGTTTGTGTGCAAACCATAATTTTCTTTTACCTTTCTTTTGTTTTTTATAAATTAACTCCAAAATTGCAATCTGTTATGTTTCAATAAAACATTCCCTGAATTCTAATCATCCAACCTAACCTCGATTTTCGCATGCAAGTGGTTGAAATGCCTCGTCACCTTAATGAATAATTAAAAATTTTCATGCAAATTTATTGTTGCACATCATGAGGGTTAAAACAAAATTGAGCAAGTTTTTTTGCTTTCTGCTTTCTATTTTGCAATTTTTTCTCCACACCGTGTTTACACTGCTTGTCTAAAACTTCTCTTTGATTACAAAGAAACAAGTTCAAATTTACTGCAAGGCTTCTAATTTTTGACAAACATGCACTCTTATAGACAACTCCACTAGTAAATTTGATCTTTCTTATAGAAATTTTATTTTATTTATTTATTTATTTATTTTTATTTATTTATTATTTTATTTTATTTATTTATTTTTTCAGGACATAACATCAGTAGAAAAAGTAAATCTAACATGTCAAAGCAGAATATTCAACAAATTAAGGAACACTTAAAGGTCGCCGAAAATCCAAAATGAGAAGATTACAATCTCAACCCAACTCTCATTTCTGAGACCACCTTCAAAACCCAGATGAAAGGTATAATGAAGTGGGAAGAAATATATAATTTCTTTATGAATAGAAGCTGGTTAAATTTGGAAACTTAAACTTATGAGAAAAGCACTCAGTTTGAAAAAATTAGAGGTACGAAATTGCATAGAGTTGTTACTAGATAGAATTTTTTTCCTTATTATGACATGATCACATGGGTTATGTGACATTTGGATTTTCCTACCTACACTATAGTAGACTACAACAAAAATGTTATAGACTGTAATGTCCCACATTGGCAAGGTTAGTTTTGCGACACTTAGAGAGGGTAATTTTGATGTAATGATATAATATTATGCATGACAGACTTATGTACATGCTTATATGTTATAGACCAAGTTTGGGTCACGTGGTTGTTATATTCTTATGATAATATCTATGGTTGTGTGTATAAGAACTAATTTTGGTTAAGAACATATTATCAATGTTTTCTCTTTGGTAGTGTAATTTGGACATAGGTGTTTGACATGGATGGTGATCTAGGATTGAGACACATAGATCCATGGATGATCATGGTTATGTGAAACATATGGTTAATTGTGATTTATGGATGATATATGATTTGTATGATTATATATGCATAACCTTGTACTAAGCATTACGTGGCAGGGGACTTGGTTATTTGCAACAAGGATGCTCAAATTATAAATGATTATGGAAGTCATGATACATGATTTATATTATTATATACGATTAATATTTTATTGAGCAAGATGTGGCAAGGGACATGTTTATTTGCAAATAAGAATATTCAAATTATAAATGATTTTGGAAGTCATGGTACATGATTTTTATGATTTTATATGCTTAATCTTGTATTGAGCAAGATGTGACACAGGACGTTGTTTTTTGCAAACAAGGATGTTCAAATTATAAATGGTTGCGGAATTCATTTCTCCAGAACCAAAATTACTGTGGAAGTCATGCACAATATTTGGTAAAATGTAAATAACTTAAATATGAAATTCATTTGATTCATTTGATCTATGAGATTGTGATATGTGCAGGTCTTGGAACAAGGCCTTACCAACAAACTATCAGATGGGTATGAGCTCACAATTAGTACCTTAAGGTGAAAGTGCAGAATTTCAAATGAGAGTAGATGATAAGCCATGGAAATTATGGCACGGAGTCCTAAATCCGTGAAAGATAAAGACATGCAGTCTTGGATCTATAATAAAAAAATTAGGGCATGGAGTCCTAAATCCATGAAAGATAAACACGCGAAGTTTGGATCTATAATAAAAGGATTGAGGCGTAAAGTCTTAAACATTTAAAAGATCAAGGTGTTGAATCTTAGATCCTTGGAGTAGATCAGGGCATGGAGTCCTCAATCTATTAAGGCATGGAGATGTATGCAATAATGATGTGGAATCCCTATTCTCCGGAAGAAAAATATCACTCATGGGTAGCTCAGGGATGAATTTTCTTAATAAAATCTCATTTCTGACAATTATAGAGTGACTTTCTAAAAATAGAACATCATGTCTAGCATCTCAAGTATGACATTCCAAAAATAGTAAATCACCTTCAATCAATGGGTAATCAAGTATAGTTGAAACATAGTTACCGATCAAATGAGAAAATTACCAATTCCCTTTTTTTTAGGTAGCAAAAAAATCACCTGATTTTGAAAAGTGATTAATAATTCAAAATACACTTTTGTTTAGCATATTTTTGACACTTTAAATTTTTTTATGTTATATTTTTTTTAAATGTTAGTGATTTTCATGTTGCTTTTGAAAAGTGTTATGCAGCATCAACAATTTTTTTAGAGAGTCTACTTTTGACACTTTAAGTTTTTTATGTATTATGCATGAACATTTTTTTAAATGTTAAGGATTTTCATGCTAATTTTGAAAAAGTGTTAATAGACTTTAAATTTTCTAATATCTTAAGTGTGAATAATTTTTTTAAATGTTGTTGACTTTTATGTCGGTAATAAACATAAAAATAAAATAAAAAAACATGACAAAAAATCGAATATAAAAAATTATATTAAAAAAAAAACCATAAAATATATTAAAAAAACAAAATTAACTTATAAAAATAAAAATTTAAACAAATATAACAAAAAAACAATATAACTTAACAAAAGAAAAAACAAATTAAAAAAAAAAACTAGGATAATCAAAAATAAAAAATTAAGTAAATAAATAAAATTCAAAAAAGATTTACAAATTCAAAGAAATAAATTAAAAAATAAAGAATAAATTAAATTAAAAATAAATAAATAAGTAAATTCAAAAAAAGTTGTCCCAATTGGCCAAGGTCGATTTCCGGAATGGACCTTGCCTCCTAGTGCTGCTCCGACGTGGCCAACTGGGAGGTGGCGCTGGGCGTCCAGGTCCAGGCCCAAGCCCCGCAGCCATGGAAGCTCAAGCCCCGCAGCCATGGTAGCCCAAGTGGTGAGCGATATGTAGTTTCAAACGATCAGTTCGCATTCGTGGTTGGATTGCCTGGGTTCGAACACTGGATCTCATTGCCGCAGCAGTCCAGCATATGTAGTAATTTCTGTACTGGAGTTCAAATATTCTTTGCCATAATCATCATTCTCTCTCTTCTTCCACTCTGCTTTGGCCACTGAATTCCACTTCTACTCATTAACGATCACGATCTCAAAAGGAATGTTCAAAGTGATGGAGGCCCAGACCAAGTATGCCCAACGATGTCTAGAGAATGGAATTGGTTGCAGAGACCATGGAAACGTTGAAAGGCCAAGGCGTTCATGTTGCTGAGGTTAAATGCCATGAGTTCCCTTGACACGTACTTTCTTATCCGATAGAATTCCAGGTTTGGATGAGAGAACTTCCATAATAATCTTTGAAGTTTCTAAAGAGACATGCATTATAAATGAAAATAATTACATGACAAGGGATGGGCGGTCAGTCTCTTAGCTGAAACCTCTGAGAAGAAGGAAGGTCATATCTGATGAAAAAAATGAGTGGGAGGGGCATATTCAGGAGGAGTTGAACCTTGCTTATGGTTACCTGAAATGACTAGCTTACAGTCTGAGCAGATATTTGATTGGTTTGATTCTCCCTTATATGAACCCCAACAAACAAGTTCACGTGCATGTGCTTGACTATGGCAACCTATGAAATATATATGTAGAAATGTTGAAATTTTTTCCATTTTTTGTAGGTGTTATGTTGCAGATTGTAAACATGGCCCAATTTATAAGCTTGCTTGGTGTGTTTCATACTAAGAAACCAGTAACAAATTAATAAATTTTGAAAGAATGTGGTCACTAAGATTGTATTCAGGTGTAAACTAATAAATAATGCGTATTCGGGGATATACGCTGTGTCAACTAATAAATAATGTGCGTTGACTAATAATTCACAAAGGTAAACATTATAAGTTTAATGGTAAGAAATATGTTTTTATATTTAAACTTTTACGCTAAAATTAACGTATATAGGTTTCTAATTTTATTTTAATTCTATAATCAAAATCATAAAAATGTATTCAATATTTTTATGTAATCAATTTAAGAAAAAACACAACGTAACAGAAAAATTGTCGTTGACCATTCACTGCTTAAAATCACACATCCTAAATTCCTTTTAAAAAGATCCATTGAATGGAAACCAGAGAGAGAACTTCCCTCCTTAGTTCTTCCCTCCATGGTGAGAACAAACTTACATAAAGTATTATGTCACATATCTAATAATAAGGTATTCCCGGTAAAAAAAAATATTTACGTGTTTTACCATAATATCTCATACATATATATATATAGATTTACCATTAACAAGTGAGAATGGTCTATTGTATTTGTTTAACATTCATGCATGGCTAGTACCACCAGGTTAGCACTGTACACATCTATTTTTTTTTTATTTAAAATTATGACAGAGAATATTAAACTGCTAGCGAAGGTTGGCATTTGTTGTTATGGTCTATTGTATTTGTTTAACATTCATGCATGGCTAGTACCACCAGGTTAGCACTGTACACATCTATTTTTTTTTTATTTAAAATTATGACAGAGAATATTAAACTGCTAGCGAAGGTTGGCATTTGTTGTTAAGTGTTTTAGTATGGCTTACAGTCCTCTCATGCCTTAACACATTAACATATATGTGATGGAATTTACAGCCATATCCTATTCTTATGATTCTCATTTAATAACTCGACTGTTAATGCCTAGGGCTTTGATCTGACTCTCGAGGTGCCTCCAGCTGGGGTCTTTGCGCGGAAATGTGTGCCGGATCTCCGGTGCTTGTGCCTCCATCGGATTTGACAATCGAGGTGTCGACTTGCGGTACATCGTATGCTTTGAGGTGTATGTCCAGGTTTGGGCAGTTGCTAAATCTGCAACTATTACCTATTAAATGCCCTTGATAAATAACCCCACATAACACGCCACATGGAAAAAACACACTCGGCATGTTATATGGGGTTATAAAACCCCATGTCAGGGGCATTTAATATGCAATAGTTGGTGCATTTAATATGCAATAGTTTCTGAAATAGGAACCGCCTCCAGGTTTGTAGTGCTTCAGTTGAACATTCCTCGGCTCTCGAGGTTAATTGGACATTCCTTTTCTCGGATATGGTTCCATGCTTGCTTTTACATTTTGTTGTCGATCTTGTTCAACCAAGTTGCATGCGTTTGGGTTCTTGCGAAGTTAATGCTTGTCAATGGGTTGACAATGTGTGGACCTGGTTCAGTTCCTGATTCTAGAAGGGGTTTGTGGGCTTGACTTACCTTAAGGCAAGTGTAGGTTTACAGAATGTTTATGCTTATCCATTTTAAAAGTTTAACCTCTTTTCATTGTTTCATATTGTTCCCTCCTAAACTCGTTGTTGCTTGGTTTATGGACAGTTCTGCTTGACACCAAGATGTGAAACCCTCGAGGTTATTTTGGCTTGCGGCCATGTCTACCAGTTCTACGACACAATCTATCGGGTATGCCGTTTGCAGGGTTTAACCAAGAGCGTTTTTTGTTTTATGCATCCATCCTTGAGCGGAAGGCTGTATCCATTTTCTCGTTTGCAGGGTTTAACGAAGAGCGTTTTTGTTTTATGCTTCCATCCTTGAGCAGAAGGTTGTATCCATTTTCCTTTTCCTTAATGGTACTCTGGCATAGAGCCGAGAGTTTATGTAATTAATCTTAGGGAGATGTTGCTGAACGCAAAGGTATTCCATAATCAAGTCTTGTTCTGTTTTGAATTCTATCTTTCCTGGCTACTATATCTTAGCTATTTCTTGTCTCTTTTGCCTAAGTCTCTTATTTAGTTAATCATGGGAAATACTCTGTGCTCGGAAATTAATTCTCGTGGCTGTACTTAATCCTTCTGAAGGATTCTACTGTTTATTCTCTTTATTTTCCTCATATAGTAATGGAAAGACGCGGTTACTTCTCTGTTGTTCTTCATTTATGTATAATATTAGAACCTTACTTTCTATGTTTATACTCCAGTTTGAATGGCTTCATATGATGGGTTTAGAAATAAGGTTTTCGGTTATTATTTAATAGGCCACAAGAACTTCTATGTCACATATTCATTGTTTGTATATCTTGTTCAGCGACGAATATGTTATAGAAATTCTAGCATATTTACTAAGGATCTTTGTTTTTCGAATACCCAAATGCTTTCTCGGGATTTTTCTAGTTTTGCATTCATTTAACTGTGAATCGGCATTAATCCAAAGTTCTAAATTTGGTGTTTATAGGTACTTGTAGTTTTCAATTCTAGAGTCCTCGTTACAAAAATGGCCGTGTAACCTTGGTTCTATTGCTCTTCATATGTTTGATAAATAGAGAATGTTCATTCTTATTATTTCTAAATGTTATAGAACTCAGCTATTTTGGTTTAGGATAGTTTGTCGTATGGCTTGAATTTATTCTAAACTTTTTCTATTTGATATTCTCTTAAACAGTAAAGAATAGCATCATAAATTCTTACTCTATTCTTAACTAGGACTTACTGAGATAATAAAAAAATCTTATAATACTTATGCTTGTTTTAAGATAGAAGCCATACACTTCCCACTACCAAGAATTACTTACTATTTTAAGTTAAAGTATTTAGAGGTACTTATCTGTCTCAGCGTTCTCGGATTTTCGGACTAAACCCTCTGTCTAAATTTGCCTCCAAACCTTGAGACTAGCTTTGTTCTGCTTGAAGTCTCCCACTGAGCTACCTTTTTTAGGGTATTATCTTCAAGAATTCCTCCTCTTGAATTGATAGAGCTATCTGGTCCTAACCAGACATAGCCACTCCTTCACTGTCTGTCCCTACAGCGCAGGGTTTTAATATTTTCTTTCTTTACATTCTCTAGTTTTCTCTCTCTCTAGGTCTCAGATCCATCACCCTCTTGATTCCTAGAATAAATCTTCCCTTTAGAAGTAGTTAGTTCTAGAGTAACCACCTAGCCTAACTGTATGAGAACCAACTGTTATCTTTTGATAACTCATTTTTACTTTAAGTTAATCAATTCATTTTTCCATAATTCTAGCAATCCACTCATGAAATAGAAACAAAATTGTTATTTATAAAAAGCTAATCTAGTATCCAATTTTGTCAAAAAAATGCAGTAAAATAAATATTTACACAGGTATGGGGGACATCACATCTTCCCCCCAAGGACTAAACATCGTCCAATGTTCTTCTATAAAAAATAACTTTGGTAATATCTCCCTCATGGTCCTTTCATCCTCCCAAGTAGCCTCATCAGGCCCAAAATGTTTCCATTGTACCTTAACTTGGGTGATAACTTGTCTCCGCAGCATTACTTCTCTTTGATTGAGTATACCCATTGGTTCGACCAGGAACTCCTACCTGTATTTGTAAAAGAATAAACAAAGAATTACTTTAGTTACCTTGGCAAAATCAGAATATGAATCTACTATGCATATATATATATATAAATATAATATATATATATATATAATATATATATAATTTTAATTCTTTTCCCCTTCACCTGTATTTCTTGCCAATTTATTATGTGTTTGGGGTCATAAATATATTTCTTCATTATCGAAACGTGAAAAACATTGTGCACCCAAATATGGCTTGGTAAAGCAAACTGATAAGCTACGGGCCCAATTCATGCTGAAATTTGAAAAGGGCCACAAAATCTGGGTGCTAATTTGGCGTAACCCATCCATTGCAGTGTACTTTTCTTGGCCCGTACGCAAACATAGACATGATCCCCCACTTGAAACTCTCGAAAAATTATTTTCCGGTCCGCAAAATTCTTTTGTCAGTCCTAGGCGACCTTTCAGTTGGATTGCACTTTCTTGACCATCTCTTCCATCTCTGCTAACATATCAGGCCCCAACATTAACTTGTCTTCCAGACCACCCCAGTTTGAGGGAGTTCTACATTTACGACTATAAAGCACTTCGAAAGGACTCATTTGGGTAGAAGTGTGGTAACTGTTGTTGTAAGAAAATTACGCAGGATGTAAGTATTCTTCCCACTTAGATGGTTGTTGCATCACATACACTCATAACATATCTTCCACTACTTAATTTACTCGCTTAGTTTGCCCATATGTTTGAGGATGGTATGCAGTACTGAAATATAGTTGAATGCCCAATCCTTCAAACAATGCTTTCCAGAAAGTTGCTGTAAACTTTACATCACGATATGAAATTATAACTTTCGGTATGCCATGCAACCTGAAAGTAGTTTGCATATATATATATTAGCAATCTGCACTACCTTATAAGTAGATTGTACTGGTGTGAAGTCAACAGATTTTCTTAGTTTATGCATGACAACCATAATTGAATCGTTCTAATTTCTTGACTTGGGCAAGCCTATTATAAAATATATGGAAATAGCTTCCCATTTCTATTCTGGAATTGGTAATGGGTGGAGAAAACTGCCTGGATGATGGTGTTTTATTTTGACTTGCTGACATTCCAAACAGCGAGCCAAATATTCAGCCATCTCCTTTTGCATGCCAGGCCAAAAATACTCTTTTCTAAGAGCGGTTATCAATTTATGATATCCAGGATGGCCGGCATAGGGAGCTTTGTGATATTCATCAAAAATTAATTCCTTAATGGCTTTTATATTGGGTACATACATCCTTGTTTTGTAAATCATCAAACCTTCCTAATTTACTTCATACCCAAGCTATTGTTCCTTGTTGTTTGCTGCCACAAAGTTTGGTACTCATGGTCATGTGTTGTTGCTTCTCTAATTTGTTCCTTGAATGTGTTTTGTCCTTCATTGAATGATATTTCATATAAATAGTTAGCTTTTTTGCTTAATGCATATGCGACACAATTTTCCTTGCCTTTTAGGTGTTTAATTTCAAAGTCGAATCCGCTCAAAAAATCGACCCAACGAGCTTGTCTAGCATTTAAGGTATGGCTGTTTTAAATAATTAGTCAAGCTATGATGGTCGGTCATTAGCAGAAATTTCTTACCCAATAAGTACTGCCGCCACATTTTCAAAGCATGAATAACTACTATCAACTCCAAATCATAGGCCGAGTACCTCTCTTCATGCTCCTTAAGCTTTCTAGATTTGTAAGCTATGACTCTACCTTCTTTGATTAGTACGCCTCCTACACCTTCCTTACTGGCATCAGTACACTCCACATAATATTTATTTGGATCAGTAATGCTTAATATGGGCGCAGTGGTGAGTAAATGTTTAAGCCAGTCAAAAATATGTTGGAATTCACTACTTAAAAGGGCCTTACCCTTCTTTTGCAGCGAAGTCATAGGGTAAGCTACCCTCGAAAAACCTTCAATGAATCACTTGTAATATCCGACTAAGCCCATAAACGATCTTATATCCGCCACATCTTTTGGTACTGGCCATTCCATTATGGTTTTTACTTTTTCTGGGTCCATAACTATTCCATTTTTAGTAATGACGTGACCAAGATATTACATATGTTCTTTAAAAAAGTCACATTTACTGTACTTAGCGTATAGCTGGTGTTCCCTTAAAACTTACAAAACAATTTGGAGGTGTTCCTTATGCTCTTCCACTGTTCGTGAGTAGATTAAGATGTCATCAATGAAAATTAGCACAAACTTGTCCAAATATTTATGGAATATGTTGTTCATGAGGTGTTGGAATTATGATTCTAGTTTGGCCCTATGGTACAGGTGTTGTACTTGATGGCAACTCACTCAAGTGGCAGATCTCTGTTCAAGCTCTTAAAATCATAGAAAATAAGTTACCCGTAGGTGATCCTAAGGGATGCTGCGGACCCGCAGGTACACTGACCCAGAAGTGCGATCATACCCGCAGGTTCTCCGTTCAGAAAGTGCGGACCCTAGTTCACTCACTCCAATGCAGAAAAGCGCACACACATGGGAATTCTTATGTTTGGCCCTCGGTATTTAGCCCGTAGTTCATGATCCTATGGTTTTGGTCCGTGGTATAAGATCTAAATTACTGAACCCCGCTTTGATCCCTTGTATTGGTTTTCAATGGTTTTGTCCCATGGTTTGAATAAGGGCTTTCCTATAAAAAGGAAAGGAGATCTCTTGGCTAGACACTGGTGAAATTTGAATATCTTAAGATCTGAAATTTTGGGTAATCAATTTAAAATGCTAGATCTAAATCAAGGTGAAATCTGTAAAGGCGGATCTGTTGATAGGTCGTGATCTTTTAGGCGCGTAATCAGATCTGTGGATCTGACAGTCTGTAGTACATTGGAGGACTGTTAATTTGGCTCTATTCGGAGGCCCGCGTGCGATCCACAGTGCAGGTGCGGAGGTACACTGTGTAGCAGAAGGTTCAGGTGCAGAGGCACGTAACACAGCAGAAGGCGTAGGTGTGGAGGTACGCAACGTAGCAGAAGGCACAGTGCGGAGGTATGCAGAGGAACAGAAGGACCAGGTGCGGAGGTACGCTGTCAGGCAGACAGTGCAGGTGCGGATCTGTGCAGAGGTATGCAGTAGAGCAGAAGGAGTAGGTGCGGAGACACGCAGAACAGCAGAAGGATCAGTTGCTGATCTACGCAGTTTAGACACAGAAGGGCTGCGAATATTCGCAGGTTTCTATCGGTGAAGTTGTGGACTTTTCTTGAAATATTTGTTGGCTGCCTTTTATCTTGCTAAAGAGTTTTGGGTTTAGATTACTGGTATTGCTATTCTGGTTACTGCATTATGAAATGTTATTGGTTGATTCCTTGGTTGATTATAAAAGGAGATTGGGTGATTCATATGTACTTGTTGATTATTTGATGTTCATGGATCCAGTTTGAAAATTCATGAAACGTGGTCCTTAAAGAAGTATAAGAGCAAAGGGGGTTGTAGCTCCCTTCCAGGTTGTAGCTCTCTGTAGGTTGCAGCTTGCATACTGGTAAAGGACTGCACCAGTACAAAATCATTGTAAAAGAAGTTTCTAATTGAAAGAAGATAGAGACATATTGCAGCAGGTGGTTTTCACCCACATTGGGTTTCCAGCTTATATCTGGTGTTCCTTGGTGTGATTATCTATTTTTCGTGTTCTTGCTCATTATTATATGGTACTAACATACAAACTAATGATCAATATCTGACGAATAAATTAAAGTATAAATTTGGAGGATATATTGAAAAGAATTTATTAATACTCATTCACCTCCCCTCTCAGTATTATTTCCAACAATTGGTATCAGAGCAGGTCCTTCTGAAGAAGCTTGATTGCTTGAAGGAAGTTCTATCATTATGAGCAACTACGAGAGGGAAGCATCAATCAGGTCACCGATTTTTGATGGGACAAACTTCGTATATTGGAAGGTAAGAGTTACTGCCTATCTTCAATCTCTTGGTACAGAAGTCTGGGATATCATAGACACAGGGTATGCTTTTCCATCAGCAACTCCTACAGATCCGGCTGAGAAGAAGAAATATGAAACAAATGCAAAGGCGGTCAATACTCTTCTAGGATGTCTTTCTCAATCAGAATTCGTGAAGGTTGTGCAGTTTAAATCCGCAAAGGAAATATGGGACAAGATTGTTCTGAGCTATGAAGGAGATAATCAGGTAAAACGAGCAAAACTTCAAACCCTTAGAATTCAGTATGAAAATCTCAGAATGTACAATGATGAAAGTGTCGCTAACTAATTTCTTCGTGTAGATGAGATTGTTAGTTGTATGAAAAATTTGGGTGAAGAAATAAAAGAGGCTATTGTGGTTGAAAAAGTTCTAAGATCTTTGTCCCCTAGGTTTGAATCTAAAGTTTCTGCAATAGAAGAAAAAGAGAATCTACAAAACCTTAAAATGTCACAGCTGCACAAAATTCTAATTGCTTATGAAATAAGGAAAGGAGGTCCATCAGACAGGAGAGAAGCTGCCTTCAAGGCTTCAGGCAAAGGAGAATACTATGAGTCAGGACACGTGTCAGAAGAAGAAGAAGAATAAAATTTTGTCATAAATCTTCAACGGGGTACTGGAAGATTCAGAGGTAAGTTACCTTTCAAATGTTTTGCCTGTGGAAGAGTAGGTCACTATGCTGCCAAATGTCCTCATAAGGATAAGAATGACAAGGGGAAGGAACTTGTTAGATGGAACAAGAAACAGAATGCAAATAAGAAAAGCTATTACACTCATGAAGACAATGATGGTCTATCAAATAGTGATGAAGATGAACGAGGTAATAACTATAAACTTTTAATGGCTTTTGAAGATGATGATTACATGGATGCTATAGATGTGGATGGCTTTTATGAAGAGATTTCTAGACTCAAAACATGTTTAGAAGAAAAGAATATGATCATTGATACTCTGGAATTTCAACTTGATGAAAAGGAAAAATCTCTTGAGAAGTTAGAATGTGAAATTGTTGGCCTTAGAAAAGAAATTGAGAAAACAAAGGCCCTTAATCTTAAATTTGTTAAAGGATCTAAAACTCTCGATGAGATTATTAATGTGCAGCGTTCCCCTCTAATCAAGACAGGTCTGGGGTATAATGGAGAAGCATCTCAAGCTTCCACCTCCAAGAGTTATCTTGATGCAGCAAGGAGTGAGCAAAGGCCTAATAGAAATCATCAGGTAAATCAGGGACAGTCTTCCTCAAGAACAAACAAAGACTATCAAGAAAATCAGGGGCATGCTACAAACAGAAGCTACAACCAGCCATAGGTAAAATCTTCTCAATTTTCTTCAAAAATGGATGTCAGTAGAAACTACAATCGGTTGGAGGATAGTCGCAGGAATTTATTCAATGGCCAATGTTTCTCTTGCCATAATTTTGGTCACAAAGCAGTTAAATGTGTTGCCTATAAAACAAACATGACTAGAGAAGCTCAAAAACAAAGAAGTATGCCTGCAATCTCGAAGAGGACCTATAACAACTTTTCCACCCTTGATAGTGAAATTGAATGCTCTATTTGTAATAATTTTGGTCATGAAGATTCTGAATGCAGGAGCAGGTTTTGGAAGACAACTCAGAAGGAACAAACCTCAAGTGACAAAACATGGAGAATGAAGGAACCGCAATCAGAAAGATGTGGGATAGCTTTGTATGCAGAAGGATAGGAAAATCAATGGTACATCGACAGCAGATGTTCGAAGCATATGACAGGTGATAAATAAAAACTTGAATCATATACTGCTTTAGAAAAAGGAAAGAAAGTTTCTTTTGGAAATGATACCTCTGCAGCCATAAAAGGAAAAGGCATTGCTCAGTTGAAAGAGAAGGTCAAAGCTGGAAATGTTTTATATGTTGATGGCTTGAAGCATAATTTATTGAGTGTCAGTCAGATGTGCGAAAATGGAACCGAGGTAATATTTCGATCAGATGGGTGTAGTGTTCGTGATCTTGATACAGGAAGAACAGTAATCAAAGGCAGAAGAACTCCAAATAATCTATACATATTTGAAGAAGGAGAACAACAATGCTATTTGAGCAAGAATGATGAACACTGGTTATGGCACCGGAGGTTGGGGCATCTAAGCTTTTCACAAATAAGGAAAGCATGCAAATACCAGGCAGTTCGTGGTCTTTCAGACATCAAAATTCGAGACAACACCATATGAAAATCATGTCAGTTTGGGAAGCAAACTAGAACTAACTTCCCTAAGAAGGAAGGATCAGCCAGCAGGCCTCTTGAGGTAGTCCAGACAGATGTATGTGGTCCATTCAGGACAAGGTCACATCGAGGAGAAGAATACTTTATTTTATTTATTGATGATTTCTCCAGGATGGTTTGGTTAGGACTTATGAAGCACAAGGATGAAGCGTTCGAAAAATTCCAATCCTTCAAAGCCTTGGTTGAAAATGAATCAGACTACAAAATTAAGTGCCTCAGGTCTGACAGAGGTGGGGAGTTTACCTCAAATGAGTTTTTCGATTTTTGTGAAGAACATGGAATAAGAAGGGAATTATCTACAGCTAGGACTCCTCAGCAAAATGGAGTGGTG
>APFE030599759.1:91775-117484 GCA_000404065.3 Pinus taeda
CTAAGCTTTTCACAAATAAGGAAAGCATGCAAATACCAAGCAGTTCGTGGTCTTCCAGATATCAAAATTCCAGACAACACCATATGCAAATCATGTTAGTTTGGTAAGCAAACCAGAACTAACTTCTCTGACAAGGAAGGATCAACCAGCAGGCCTCTTGAACTAGTCCATATAGATGTATGTGGCCCATTTAGGACAAGGTCACCTCGAGGAGAAGAATACTTTATATTATTCATTGACGACTTCTCCAGGATGGTTTGGTTGGGACTTATGAAACACAAGGACGAAGCATTCGAAAAATTCAAATCTTTCAAAGCCTTGGTTGAAAACGAATCAGAGCACAAAATCAAGTGCCTCAGGGCTGACAGAGGTGGGGAGTTTACCTCAAATGAATTTTTCGATTTCTGTGAATAACATGGAATAAGAAGGGAATTCTCTACAGCTAGGACTTCTCTGCAAAATGGAGTGGTGGAAAGGATGAATAGAATTGTTCAACAAATGGCTCGTGCTATGCTTGATGAGTCTGGAACTCTTGCAACCTTCTGGGGTGAAGCTGCATTTGCTGCAGTTGTCATTCTCAACAAAACAAATGTCCGAGTAAACAACACTCAAACTCCTCATGAGCTCTGGTATGGTGAGACTCCTTCGATAAAGCATTTCAAAATTTTTGGAAGCAAATGCTATATTAAGAATAATGATGAACAGCTTGGCAAACTGAAACCTAAGCAGATGAAGGCATCCCTTGGTATTCTCCCCAAACAAGCATATAAGTGTTACAATAAAAGACTTGGAAGAATTGTTGACATCATTGATGTAGTGGTTGATGAAAAAGGATACATTCCTAGGCAAGTAAATTATGAAAATATCGAAGAGGATGTAGACTACTCCCCAAATCAGACTGTTGATGAAGAAGAACCTCAAGAGGCACTAGAAGAAGAGATAAGGATAGAAGAGAAGACTCCATCCAGGTATGTTCAGAAGAATCATCCAGAATCTCAAATTTTGGGACATAAAGAGGCAGGTGTACAAACTAGAAGAACAATTGTAGAAGCCTCAAGCTATTTGGCATTGCTCTCCTACACTGAACCACAAAATGTAAAAGAGGCATGCAAAGATGAATGATGGGTCAAGGAAATGGATGAAGAACTTGAGCAGATCGAAAAGAACAACACTTGGGAGTTTGTCCCTAGACCAAAAGATAAGAATGTCATAGGAACAAAATGGATCTTCAAGAACAAGTTGAATGAAGATGGGGAAGTGATTAGAAACAAGGCCAGACTTGTTTGTAAAGGGTATGCTCAACAAGAAGGAATGGACTTTGAAGAAACCTTTGCTCCCGTTGCAAGACTTGAGGCCATCTGAATGTTCCTTGCTCTCTCAAGCTTTCAGAAGTTTAAAGTTTTTCAAATGGACGTGAAATCAGCCTTTCTAAATGGAGGCTTAGAAGAAGAAGTGTACATTGAGAAATTAGATGGTTTCATTCTTGGGAATGATCCAAATCTTGTTAGCAGACTAAAAAAGGCTCTCTATGGTCTTAAACAAGCTCCAAGGGCTTGGTACTATTGTTTGGACAAATATCTTCATCAACAAGGATTCTCAAAAGGATCAGCAGATAGCAATCTTTATATAAAAATTGAAAATGACAAATTGCTAATACTTTTTGTGTATGTAGATGATATTATCTTTGGCAGCAATGAAGAAGCTATGAGTCAAAGATTTGCCTTGGTGATGCAAAAAGAATTCGAAATGTCTTTGATTGGAGAACTGACATATTGTCTTGGATTGCAAATCCAACAAAATGAAGGCGGTATCTTCTTGTCTCAAACCATGTACCTCAAGCAGATTCTGAAGAAGTATGGCATGGAAGATTCAAAACCAGTATGTACCCCTATGGTTACAGGATGCAGTCTCAGTACAAATGATGAATCAACAGCAGTGCATCAACCAACCTATAGATCCATGATTGGAAGTCTATTTTATTTAACAGGTACCCGACCAGACATCATGCATGTAGTGAGAATAGTTGGAAGATTTCAGGAAAATCCTAAGGAAACCCATCTTCAGGTAGTAAAGAGAATTTTCAAGTATCTTCAAGGAACTCAAAACTATGGCTTATGGTATACAAGAGATACAGATCTCACTCTTCATGCTTATACAGATGCAGATTGGGCTGGAAGCATGGATGATAGGAAGAGCACGAGTGGTGGTGCATTCTTTATGGGGTCCAGATTAGTATCTTGGTTCAGCAAGAAACAAAGTTCGATTGCTTTATCTACAGCTGAAGCAGAATATGTGGCTGCTGCATCTTGTTGCACTCAACTTCTTTGGATGATGTAGACCTTGCAAGATTTTCAAATCACTTGTACACCACCTATCTCCATCTTATGTGATAATACAAGTGCAATCAACATTTCAAAGAACCCAGTCATGCATTCAAAAGACCAAACACATACCGATCAAGTATCACTTTCTCAGGGAACAAGTGCTTGAACAAAAGGTCAAGTTGGAGTATGTTCCTTCTAAGGAACAAGTTGCTGATATACTCACCAAACCATTGCCTAGGGAGACCTTTGAATACCTCAGGCAAAAGCTGGGGGCATTTGATGCATCATCCTGTTGTTGAATCTCATCTGTTTCGGAGATTGTTGGTTGTACACAAGTTTCATATGGGGTATATGCGTACATTTGCTGGGTTATGGATTGGTCGAAGATCGAATGGCATAGGTTCAGGGGGAGCATATATAATGCATGGTTGGCATTATGGTAGAATATCTTGAAGAAGAGTGTATAGAAGGAGAACATGGATGTTGATCTGCATATTGCTGCTAATATGTCTCTATCTCTTATGGTGGAATTTTTCTTCTGTAGATCTGGTCTATAGTCAGGGGGAGCATGATCAGCAAAGCAAAGACTTAAGCATGTTCTCAGGGGGAGCATAACCCTTTGCCCTTGATGTCAAAGGGGGAGAATGACATTGAGGATCTTGAGGTTGCCATCAAGTCCAAAGGGGGAGATTCTTGGCATTATGATTCTGGTTTGGCCCTATGGTACAGGTGTTGTACTTGTTGGCAACTCACTCAAGTGGAAAATCTCTATTCAAGCTCTCAAAATCATAGAAATAAGTTACCCGTAGGTGATCCTAAGGGATGCTGTGGACCTGCAGGTATGCTGACCCAGAAGTGCGATCATACCCGCAGGTTCTCCGTTCAGAAAGTGCAGACCCCAGTTCACTCACTCCAATGGAGAAAAGCGCACACACGTCGGAATTCTTATGTTTGGCCCTTGGTATTTAGCCCATCGTTCATGATCTATGGTTTTGGTCCCTGGTATAAGATCTAAATTATTGAACCCTGCTTTGATCCCTTGTATTGGTTTTCAATGGTTTTGTCCCATGGTTTGATAAGGGCTTGCCTATAAAAAGGAAAGGAGATCTCTTGGCTAGACACTGGTGAAATTTGAATATCTTAAGATCTGAAATTTTGGGTAATCAATTTAAAAAGCTAGATCTAAATCAAGGTGAAATCTGTAAAGGTAGATCTGTTGATAGGTCGTGATCTTATGGGCGCGTAATCAGATCTATGGATCTGACAGTCTGTGGTACATTGGAGGACTGTTAATTTGGCTATATTCGAAGGTCCGCAAGCAATCCATAGTGCAGGTGCGGAGGTACGCAGCGTAGAAGAAGGTTCAGGTGCGGAGGTACGCAGCGCAGCAGAAGGCGCATGTGTGAAGGTACGCAGTGCAGCAGAAGGCGTAGGTGCGGACGCACACAGCAAGCAGAAGGCACAATACGGAGGTACGCAGAGGAACAAAAGGACCAGGTACGGAGGTACGCTATCAGGCAGACAATGCAGGTGCGGATCTGGGCAGAGGTATGTAGTACAACAGAAGGAGTAGGTGCGGAGACATGCAGAACAACAGAAGGATCAGTTACGGATCTACGCAGTTTAGACACAGAAGGGCTGCGAATATTCGCGGGTTTCTATCGGTGAAGTTGTGGACTTTTCTTGAAATATTTGTTGGCTGCCTTTTATCTATTGCTAAAGAGTTTTGGGTTTAGATTACTGGTATTGTTGTTCTGGTTACTGCACTATGAAATGTTATTGGTTGATTCCTTGGTTGATTATAAAAGGAGATTGGGTGATTCATATGTACTTGTTGATTATTTGATGTTCATGGATCCAGTTTTAAAATTCATGAAATGTGGTCCTTAAAGAAGTAGAAGAGCAAAGGGGGTTGTAGCTCCCTTCCAGGAGAGACTGGAGAAAGAGAGAGGGTTGTAGCTCTCTGCAAGTTGCAGCCTGTGTACTGGTAAATGACTGCACCAGTACAAAATCATTGTAAAAGAAGTTTCTAATTGAAAGAAGATAGACACATATTGCAACAGGTGATTTTCACCCACATTGGGTTTCCACCTTATATCTGGTGTTCCTTGGTGTGATTATCTATTTTTTGTGTTCTTGCTCATTATTATATGGTACTGACATACAAACTAATGATCAATATCTGACAAATAAATTAATGTATAAATCTGGAGGATATATTGAAAAGAATTTAATAATACTAATTCACCCCCCCTCTCAGTATTATTTCCAACATGAGGCACATGAAAGTTGCAGGTATATTGGTTAGACCAAAAGGCAGCACCACAAACTCGTATTGCCCATATTGAGTTCTGAAGGCCGTTTTTGCTATGTCTTCTTCCTTGATCCTAATATGATATTAGCCCAATCGAAGGTCAATCTTGGAAAACGCAGTGGCCCTTTTACTTGGTCAAATAATTCATCTATGTGAGGTAGGGGATACTTGTTTTGATAGTTAACTTATTTAGTTAATGGTAGTCCATACACATTCTCATCGTTCCATCCTTATTTTTTACAAAAAGTATTGGGGCTCCCCAGGGTGATACACTTGATCGGATATAGCCTTTGTCAAATAGTTCTTGTAATTGCATTTTTAGCTCGGTCAATTCGGGTATACTCATATGATAAGGAGCTCTAGACACAGGTGCAGCTCCTGGTACTAATTCGATAGTAAAATCTATGTCTCTTTTTGGTGGAAGTCCTGGGATTTCCTCTGGAAATACATCTGGGAAATTCTACACTATAGGTATATCTTTTAAAGCAGCATATTTTTTCTTTTGAATCAGAATATCCCACTTGAATTCCGTAAATATGGCATCCTTTCTAGATACATTTGGCCAATTGAGAAGTTGTCACAAATCTCATCCTTAAGGGTCTTATTATTCCTTGAATTTCCCACTTTTCGTCGTCCTCATCCATGTAGTTAATGATTTTAGTTTTACAGTTGAGGAGTGACCAGTGTTTTTCCAACCGATCCATTCTGATTAGAATGACATATGACCCTAGGGTCAATATATTTAAATCTTCCATAATGGGCTTTCCTGCTATTTGTATAAGACAATTACTAACCTTGGTCAGCACTCTTCTTTTGGCCCCTATGGCTAATTGAACTAACCAAGGATTCTTAAATTTAACCATCTACAACTTGCATTGTTCTACTATTTTGGGGCTAACATAACTTAAGGTAGCCCTGGGGTCAATTAAAATAGGCACAGTTTGGTTGGAAATTTTACCTTCAAACTCTATCATAATCGATTGGTATCTTGCTTGGTGGTCCTCAAGGGCAACATTGATTTTTAACATGCTTCTTGCCACTTCTCCGACTGTTGATGCCTCTTGAACCTGACTAACCTGATTAGTTCCTCTACGATGTGGGCAGTATTTAGCATAATGTGGCCCTTCGCATCCCCAACACTGTATTGGTGGTTTGGCTTCGATTTCCACTTCAGTCCTTACCGATTTCTCATTTGTCTTGTTTTCACTGAGAGCTTTCAACCTGGAGGGATTCATGTTCACATTTCTATGCATCTGTCTTCTAGGGGTCTTATTGAACACAAATTTGTTTAGTTTATGACTAGAGGAGAATTTACCTCCTTTCTTGTCATTCCATTTCTTCCCTCCTTCCCATTTTTTCTTATTCTGCTGATAGCATACCTGAGACTTCCGTATGACTTCGTCCATGGTTTTTGGATTATCAAACTCAAGGCATTCCATCATGAATAGTGGCAAACTGCTGACAAACCGTTGTACCTTAGCCTTCTCTTCCCGTATGTATGGAACGTATTGCAGCAAAGAGGCAAACTTGGTTATGAACTCATCCATATAGAGTTGTCCCAAATGAAGGTCCTGAAACTCCTTGGCCTTCTCATCGTAAAACCTTTCGGTTAGATATTTCTCCTTAAAATATTTTTGAAATTTATCCTAGGTTATGCTTTGTTCATTTACACCAGAAACTATTTTTACTTCCTCCCACCACAAGGTGGCTTTCCCCTGCAACTAAAAAATTGCCAATCTATCCTTCAGATTATGGTCGTATTCGTATAGTTGGAAATACTTATTCATGTTAATGAGCCAAGAGTCGGCTGCCTCCTCCTGTTTTTCATCAAAGAGCGGAGGCTTTATCTTCCAGAATTCTCCTTGAAGTTCTACTTTCTGCCTCTTGTGCTTGTTGTGTTCTAATGAATTTCTGGATTCTTCTTCTTGGTTCTCTTCACCACCTTCAATTTCTTCTCGTTCAGTATGATATTCTTGTTCTCCCCTCATATTTCCTTGCTTGGGACTAAGAATTGTTTGCCATTTATTTTGTTTGTCTGACAAACTCTTCATGATTTTCTCTTGTTCCTACATTAATCGTTCATTATCTGCCTTCAATCAAGCCATTTCTGCTTTTAGTTCTTGCACAGTCTCCAGAATCGTGGAATTGGTGCTTCGCGGTTCCTCACCCAGTTGCACCCATACTTTAGGATTTATCTCCTGAAAAGTTGCTACTCCTGGTCCTGTGACAGTCTGGTGTGGTACGGTTCCCATTCTTCTCATAATAGCTTTGTCTGTTCTTGGCTTTTGTTGTGCACATCACACAATATTGTTAATTTTGTTTTTTCTCCAAATATGTCACACATCCAATAATAAGGTATTCCTAGTAAAAAAAATTATTTACGTGTTTTACCATAATATATCTATATATATATATACACACACCATTAACAAGTGAGAATGGTCCTATGTATTTGTTTAACATTCATTCATTGCTAGTACCACCAGGTTAGCACTGTACACATCTATTGTTTTTATTTAAAATTATGATAGAGAATATTAAATTGCCAGCCCTCATTGTTAAGTGTTTTAATATAGATTATAGTCCTATCATGCCTTAACACCTAAATATATATGTGATGGAATTTACAGCCATATCCTATCCTTACGATTCTCATTTAATAACCCGGTTGTTAATGCCTAGGGCTTTGAACTGACTGCCGAGGTGCTTCCAGCTGGGGTCTTTGCGAGGAAATGTGTGCCAGATCTACGGTGCTTGTGCCTCGATCGGATTTGACATCCAAGTTGTTGACTTGTGGTACATCGTATGCTTTGAGGTGTTTGTCCAGGTTTGTAGTGCTTTAGTTGAACATTCGTTGGCCCTCCGGGTTAATCGGCCATTCCTTTTCTCGGATATGGTTCCATGCTTGCTTCTAGATTTTGTTGTCGATCTTGTTCAACCAAGTTTCTTGCGTTGGGATTCTTGTGGAGTTAATTCTTGTCAATGGGTTGACAATGTGTGCACCTGGTTCAGTTCCTAATTCTAGAAGAGGTTTTTGATTCAAAATCTTTTGCTTATAGATGTGTTAAAGAATTACATGTAGAAATTGTAGCTTAAGATAGAAAAATTAATGTGCACATGAGAGAAGAGGAGAAACACATAAAGCATGAAAGAAGACAACAAGACTTGATAACGGAGTTCGTCCGACTTGGACTACGTCTCCGGGCCCTGCTTGATCAATGGGGAGGCCTTCATTAATTAAGTGGCATGAAAAAGAAGAGTACAAGCATCAGTTACAAAAAAGGAGTTTTATACCTCCATACTAAAAAATGGCTGAAAAGTGTAGAACTTTGATGGAGAAACAGATAGCGCCATTGCGTTCATGGCATCGAGAAGTGCTGAAACCATATAAAATGTCAAATTCTGACAAAATGAAAATTCGGCCCTCCTGCAAAATTCTGCCCCGAAATGCATACGCTGCCTCCTCTACCTGGGCGCACTAACAAAATGTGTTTAAGTATAAATCACTAGTGGATTTTCCCAGGTTTATGTTGTGGCACGTTGATTAGGGATCTGATTAATAGGGAGGAGGTCAGGCGGTCAAACCCTGCCTCCTCCTTTTTGCATAACAAAATTTATTTATAATGAAAAATTTGGTTGGTTCAGGCCCACCCACCGTACCCCCATTGTCATGTTGTTGCATTTCCATTTTGGGTGTGGTTGTGTCCGAGCCTTGAGGGCTGGCCCACCACCCACTATACATTCAATTGCCCTGGATTTTTTGTGAAGGTTGTGGGTGGCGGGGTCATGGCCACCCACCCCGTGTTTTATTGTTATGTTCCATGGGATGTGGGGAGGGGCTGGGGGTTGTGGCCCACCCCTCCATAATTATATATGTTGCAGTTTTGGTATGGGTTGGGGTGATGGGTTTGTGGCCCCCCACCCCCGTTTTTTATATTTTTTTGTTATATTAAAACAAAATGTACAATTTTGGAAATTCGGTTTTTTGACCTAAGGGGTAATTTTAACCAGGCCATGACTTTTCCTGGAAGTTGGCCAGAGTTGGCCGGATTCCATCCGCCGGAAAAGGCCAAATTGTGTCTTTGTTAAGCCTGCCCAGTCATCAAAAGTCAACCCAACTTAAACTGCCTCTATCTCCTTCATCTGAACTTAGATTGGAGTGTCGTTCACACAGTTGGAATGAGGGTGAAGAGCACTTCGATCTCATGTCAAGTTCAACGTCTTTCCACCACTTTAAATTTTGAAACTTTTCCATGCCATTGGTGTCTGAAGATCCACCTGGATCAATCCTCCTCATTGAAGAGCTTTTGGACCACCAAAAGATTTATTAGTCAATTGGAAAGTGAGGAAATTGTTCCCTCACTCTTTCTTTTTCCAGCCATTTTACCTTGCTAGGTTGCATCCCCTTGAAACCAACTCGAAGGTATTCCACGTCCCCCCATCATGAAGCCCTGGTTCTTCTGTCAAGGATGATGTCTTCAGGTAACTCATAAAGATACTCTAGTGCAAATTCATCAACTATAGGGACTGTGCCCACCTCTTCGGTGTCCATAATCAATGGTGGCTCATACAACTTTAAGTTCTCCACATTCAGTACGAAGTACATCTGCATATATATCGGCAAATCGAGATGAAAGACATTGTTTCCAATCTTCTCCAAGATGGTGAATGGACCATACCCAATTAGTCGTAGATTCTTCCCTTCTCCCTTCATCCTGTCCTTGCTAATGTGGAACGACACTTTGTCGCCCATTTGAAATTGATAGTTGACTTGGTGTTTGTCATGCCGAGCCTTGTACTAGGCTTGAATTTTCTCCAACTGCTCCTGTACTGCTTGGTGAATCAACTGGATCCGCTAAATGAAATGCTGCGCTTTGTCCCTATCATCACGTCCGCTGGAGTCATCTTCCCTTCCAAAGACCATATCAAAAGGGTCTTTTGGTAGGTAGCCAAAACATGTCTCAAATGGTGAATGATGCGTAGATGATTGCACTGCTCGGTTGTAGGAATGTTGCACATATGGAAGATGCTCATCCCACAACTTAGGATGTTCCCCACAATAACCTCACAACAAGTGTACCACGGTGCAGTTGACAACCTTTGTATGTCTGTTAGTCTGTGGATGAAATGTTGTGCTTCTTTTCAACATGGTGTCCATCATCTTCCACAAGCTGGTCCAAAACTCTCCGAGAAAGCGAGAGTCCTAATCCGACACAATCTATGTGGGAGGCCCAAAATGGACCCAAACATGATGAAAGAAAAGATGAGCAGTCTTCTTTGCAGTGATCTACTTTCTACAAGGCATTAAAATACACATCTTATTAAAACAATCAACGACGACATACAAATAGTCGTGACTTTTTCTAGACAAAGTAAAACCTCCTACAAAATCCATCGACATGCTTTCCCATGGACGAATCGGAATAGTGAGTGGTGTGTAGGGCCCAAGTTTTCTATTAGAGGGCTTTGAAATATAACACATCACACAATCCTTTACATAGCGAGTCACAATGTTCTTCATATGAGGCCAAAAAAAAAATCTTTGTACATGACACAAATTTTTTTCAATACCAAAATGACTAGACACAAGGGAGGTGTGGGCCTCCTGGATTACATGTACCTTTTCTGCTGTGGGTATTCACAATTTTCCAAGGTGATAAAACAGTTTCCCCTGCAAGTGATAGTTGTCCACCTGTAAACCATGGGTTAGTTTTGCATAAATCTCCTTAAAGTCATCATCGTTAGCATATTGTTCAGCATAACTTTCAAAAGATAACAAAGCATTATGAAAAATAACATAAGCAGAAATAGGAGGGTGAGATAACATATCGAGCACTTTGTTGCTAGTGCCCTTCTTATACTTTATTACCAGATGAAACTGCTACAGAAAACCCATCCACCTGAAATGACGAGATTGCTGCAACTTGGTCTGTGACTGAAGATACTACAAGGGCTGATGATCCGTGTGGATGATAGTCCCTTTGCTGATCAGGTAGTGTTTCCACTTTTTAACACTCTGAACCAATGCATATAATTCCTTGTCATAAGTGGGATAGTTTATCACAGCCTAAGGGAACTTCTCTGAATGGTAACATATCGGCTTCTTTTGTTGCATCAGTACAGCTCCCATGGCATATCCGCTGGCATCTTTCTTGATCTGGAATGGCTGTTGGAGATCTGGTAAGGCCAAGATTGGTGCAGTGCTGATCTTTTCTTTCAATGTTTTGAAGTACTTCTACTATATTCCTCCCCATTGAAAGACTTTCTTTACACTTGTCAACGTGTGTAAAGGTCTTGCAATAATAGAAAATTGGCAATAAATCTTCTCCAATATTGTACTACACCCAAAAAGCTGCGAAACTCGGTTACACTAGTAGGCTTAAGCCAAATTACAATTGCTTCAACTTTAGAAGGATCAATTTTAAATGACCATGACCAACAATATAACCTAGGTAAACCAAATAGGTTTTCCCAAACTCACACTTTGACAATTTTACATAGAGTTTTTCATTTTTCAATACATCAAACACTTTCTTCACATGAAATACATGTTCATTCCAACTTTTACTAAAGACAAGGAAATCATCTTGATATACAAGAACAAATTCATCAATGCAAGGTCTAAAGAGATCATTCATGACCCTCATGAAAGTGGATGGAGCAATGCAAAGTCTGAATGGCATCGCCATCCATTCGAACAACCGTTGTTTGGCCTTGAAGGTGGTTTTGCACACATCCTGCTCTGCGATTTAGACCTAGTGATAAACGCTATGCAAATCCAATTTGGTGAAATAGATAGCATTCTTTAACTGATCTAATAAGTCATCAATGTGGGGAAGAGGGTAACGATTTTTCACCATGATTTTGTTTAGTGCATGACAATCCATGCACATCCTTCATGTGCCATCTTTCTTCAACACTAAGACAAGCGCTGAGCTACATGGGGAAGTGCTCGATCTGATGACTCCTTGGTTCAATAGTTCTTGCACCCACTTTTTGATCTCCTCCATCTCAATGGTCGACATCTTATACATGCCAATATTCAGTGAAGGAGCGTCATGCTGCAAATGGATCTCATGTTGGATTTCCCTCTTCGGAGGTAATCCCTTTGGTTCCTAAAACATCTCATCATAGTTAGAAATTAATTCACATAATTCCTTTTTATGCACATGATCACAATCCTGGAAAGCATAAGATAATTCTGCATCTTTTCCCCTTACAATCATAAGCATGCAACCCTTACTGGAATTCACCAGCATCTTCATTTGTCCTGCACTTACAAGGTTGGCACTGACTTTAGTTTGATGAGCCCTTACAATATATTCTACCCCATATTTTGTGATTTGGTATTTGTTTTCATGACGGAAGAAGATTGCCTTTCTATCATATAGATATGGACTCCCTAAGACCATGCCATAGATATCCAATGGTATCACATCAAGTTTTACCTCATCCACTAACTTAGAAGCGATCACAAATTTAACCTTACACTGCTTAGTTACATTCAGTTTTTATTTATCATGTATCCATCCAAGTGGGTAAGGTTTTAGATGTGGTTTTGTTTCCAAGCCTAGCTTCTTTACCAAGCATTCTGAAATTAAGTTTGCTTGGGATCCGATATCAAATAGCGTTTCCACTTTGTATGATTTAAGATAAATCTATAATGAAATAGCTCAATTCTCTTTCATTCATTAGGAAGAGACTCATCTATTGAACTAGTACCTTCATGTGATTCAAAATTAAAATGAGGTGTAAGAGTACCTTTTGTTCCTACTACTGTGATCAATGCTTCATCTCCCGAATTGGGTCCAAGGTCTTGCGGCACAGTTGCCACTGTCTTCTGCTTGCCTTTTCCTCCATACTTCTTTGGTCTCTTTTCCAGGTACTGTTTCCAACAATGATCATCGTTGTGACCTTCCCTTTTGCAGTGAGTGTAATAAGGTCTTTCTCCTTCATCTTTCTTGGTTGATGTTGTCCTCTTCTCCTTTCCCTTTCCTTTCATTTTGGGTTTGCCATTTGGAGGTTTGAAAGGTGGTTTCTTGAAATGATCATCCCTTTCATTTTTGCCCTTGTTCTCAAGATGGATGGCCTTTACACTGGACGAGTCAATAGTAGTTGGTTCAAATAATAATAATGAATGTCTAAGGTAACTATGTAATGATCCAATATACTTAGTTACTACTTTAGGTGAGTCAAGTGTAAGGCTTCTAAATTCCTCTGTGAAGCTTTGAACATCCTGATCTCTGCCTTGCCTTAAGTATTGCCAATCCATTAAGGCTTTTTGTTTATAACCCAGGGGATAGAATTGTTCCTTTAATGCAGAAATGAAATTAGGCCATGAGGAAAGAAGATTACCCACACTCTTACTGCTTCGCAATTTTCTCTCCCACCAAACAAGAGTGGTGCTCCTCAGTCGAAGAGAGGCCAACTGAATCTTTTCCTCATCCTCATCGAGCTGCTGTATCCTGCAGTAGATTTCAATCTGCCTAATCCAATTACTAAGCTTTTATGCATTAGTTTCACCGTTAAACATGGGAATATCAAATTTGACATCTAATATAAAGAAAGGTTTCTTAGATGCATCCCTTGAATTTCTACAATTATGGTGATGAGAGGAAGAAGAACTTTCACTCATGGAAGGAGAAGGAGGGGGTTCTTCTCCACCATTTCCATGTACTAAACCATGTTCTTCTAGTTTTCTCTCTTCTGCTTTCTCCAACCTTGAAAGTAACTGACCGACATTCTCTACCATTGAATAGAAGGTTTTGCGAAAATTGCACTCCTCTTCAAGACAAGCCTCTTCATCTGCCATGTTTCTCCTTCGATGTGCACGCCCCGCTTCAGGATTGAAAGAATTTAGTATGCCTCCGCCTCTTTGGAGCCTGTTTCTTGTTAGTATACAAACATGCAATTCACATCTAAAAATACCTGCTCTGATACCACTTGATCAAAAATCTTTTGCTTATAGATGTGTTAAAGAATTACATGTAGAAATTGTAGCTTAACATAGAAAACTTAATGTGCACATGAGAGAAGAGGAGAAAAAAATAAAGCATGAAAGAAGACAACAAGACTTGATAACGGAGTTCGTCTAACTTGGACTACGTCTCTGAGCCCTGCTTGATCATTGGGGAGGCCTTCATTTATTAAGTGGCATGAAAAAGAAGAGTACAAACATCAGTTACAAAAAAGGAGTTTTATACCTCCATACTAAAAAATGGACGAAACGTGTAGAACTCTGATGGAGAAACGGACAATGTCATTGCATTCATGGTGTCGAGAAGTGCTGAAACCATATAAAATTTGTCAAATTCTGACAAAATGAAAATTCGGCCCTCCTGCAAAATTCTTCCTTGAACTGCATGCACTGCCTCCTCTGCCTAGGCGCACTGACAAGCTATGTTTAAGTATAAAATCACTGGTGGATTTTCCCAGGTTTCTATTGTGGTGTGTTGGTTGGGGATCCGATTAATAGGGAGGAGGTCGGGCAGTCAAACCCCGCCTCCTCCTTTTTGCATAACAAAATTTATTTATAATGAAACATTTGGTTGGGTGTCCACCGTACCCCCACTATCATGCTGTTGCGTATCCATTTTGGGCGTGGTTGGGTTCGAGCCTCGAGGGCCGGCTCACCACCCACTATACATTCAATTATCCTGGGTTGTTTGTGAAGGTTGTGGGGTGGCGGGGTCGTGGCCGCCCAACCCATGTTTTATAGTTGCATTCTGTGGGATGTGGGGAGGGGCCAGGGGTCGTGGCCCACCCCTCCGTAATTATATATGTTGTAGTTTTGGTACGGGTTGGGGTGGCAGGGTTGGTGGCTTGCCACCCCCATTTTTCTTATATTATTTTGTTATATTAAAACAAAATGTACAATTTTGGAAATTCAGTTTTTTTACCAAAGGGGTCATTTTAACCAGGCCACGATTTTTCCCAGAGTCTGGCCAAAGTTTCCCAGATTCCATCCACTAGAAAAGGCCAAATTGTGTCTTTGTTAATCTTGCCCAGTCATCAAAAGTCAACCCAACTTTGACTGCCTCTATCTCCTTTATTTGGACTCAGATTGGAGTGTCATTCACACTGTTGGAATCAAGGTGACGAGCACTTCGATCTAATTTCAAGTTCATTGTCTTCCCGCCACTTTGAATTTTGAGCCTTTCCATGCCACTGGTGTCTGAAGATCCAACTGGATCAGTTTGTTGGCTTGATTTATCTTAGGGCAAGTGTAGGTTTACAGAATGTTTATGCTTATCCATTTTAACTATTTAACCTTTTTTCATTGTTTGGTATTGTTCCCTCCTAAACTCGTTTTTGCTTGGTTTATGGTTAAGTCTGCTTGACATCAGATGTGAAACCCTCAAAGTTATTTTGGCTTGTGTCCATGTCTACCAGTTCTATGACACAATCTACCGGGTATGCCATTTGCAGGGTTTAACCAAGAGCATTATTTGTTTTATGTATCCATGCTTGAGCGGAAGGTTATATCAGTTATCATTTTCCTTAATTGTACTCTGGCTTAGAGCCGAGGGTTTATGTAATTAATCTTAGGGAGATGTTGTTGAACGCAGATGTATTCCATAATCAAGTCTTGTTATGTTTTGAATTGTATCTTTCCTGGATATTATATCTAAGCTATTTCTTGTTTTTTTTGCCTAAGCCTCTTATTTACTTAATCATGGGAAATACTCTGTGCTCAAAAATTAACTCTCATGGTTGTACTTAATCCTTCTGAAGGATTCTACTATTTATTCTTTTTCTTTTCCTCATATAGTAATGGAAAGGTGCAGTTACTTCTCTGTTGTTCTTCGTTTATGTACAATATTAGAACCTTATTATCTATTTTTATACTCCAGTTTGAATGGTTTCATATGATACGTTCAGATATAAGTTTTTTGGTTATCATTTAATAGGCTGCTAGAACTTCTGTGCCACATATTCATTGTTTATATATATTGTTCAATTGCGAATCTATTATAGAAATTCTAGCATATTTACTAAGGATCCTTGTTTTTAAATACCCAAATGTTTTCTCAGGATTTTGCTAGTTTTGCATTCGTTTAACTATGAATTGACATTAATCCGAAGTTCTAAGTTTGGTATTTATAGGTAGCTGTAGTTTTTAATTCTACAGTTGTTGGTTACCAAAATGGCCATGTAACCTTGTTTCTATTTCCCTTCATATGTTTGATAAATAGAGAATGTTCATTCTTATTATTTCTAAATGTCATAAAACTCAGCTATTTTGATTTATGAGAGTTTGTCGTATGGCTTGAATTTATTCTACAATTTTTCTATTTGATCTTCTCTTAAATGGTAAAGAATAACATCATAAATTATTACTCTATTCCTAAATAGGACTTACTTAGATAATAAAAAAATCTTATAACACTTCTGCTTGTTTTAAGACATAAGCCATACGCTTCCCACTACCAAGAATTACTTGTTATTTTAAGTTAAAGTATTCAGAGGTACTTATTTGTCTCAACTTTCTAGGATTTTTGAACTAAACTCTCTGTCTAAATTTGCCTCCCAACCTTGAGACCAACTCTATTATGCTTGAGGTCTCCCCCTGAGCTACCTTTTTCAGGGTATTCTCTTCAAGAATTCCTCCTCTTGAATTGATAGAACTATCTGGTCCTAACTAGACATAGCCACTCCTTCCTTGTCTGTCCCTACAGCATAGTCTTTTAATCTTTTCTTTCTTTACATTCTCTAGTTCTCTCTCTCTCTCCGTCTCAGATCCATCATCTTCTTTATCATCCTCTTGATTCCTGGAATAAATCTTCCCTTTGGAAATAGTTAGGGCTGGAGTAACCACCCAGCCTAACTATATGAGAACCAACTGTTATCTTTTGATAACTCACTTTTACTTTAAGTTAAATCAATTAATTTTTCCATAATTGCAGCAACCCACTCATAAAATAGAAACATAATTGCTATTTATAAAAATTTAATCCAATATTTAGTTTTGTCCAAAAAAATGCAGTAAAATAAATATTTACACAGATATGATGGACATCAATATGTTTGTGTTAAATGTTTGAGAAACAGATTAATTCATTTTGATTTTTTATTGTCAAAATTTTATTCACTATAGGTTTTTGACTCAAATTTGAGGCTGGGACTTGTTAATTCAGCGACAACTTGAAACCTCCTCAAAATTTGTAACTTACGTTAATTTATGGTTGATTTAATCAAATTAGCCAAAACACAAAATTCTACTGTTGATTTAATCAAATTAGCCAAAACATAAAATTGAATTTTGTTATAGTTTCCATAATAAGCACAATATTTTAAAAAATAAATAAAAGTTCTCAAATAAAGGATAACTTATTAAAATCTTACGTGGGAGAATTTAAAAAAACGTGGTTGGCTGGGACTAGGGTTATGTCCCTTGTGTAGATCTGCTGAGGAGGACAACTCTCATTTATTTTTATATTGTATGAGCTCTCGTCAAATTTGGTTGCTTCTGGAGAATTATTGTGGGATTCAGTTCAGGCCTCCCTTGTCGATCATGGATGCTTCTATATGGTGTAGTAAGCAAATTGTCTCTTGGAGATCCATATTTATCATTACGTTCTGGTGTATTTGGAGGTGGCAGAATAGTTTTATTTTCAATAATAAAAGAACTTCGATGATGGATATTTTCTTCTCCATATGTGCGCTCTATGAGGATATTCCTCTTTCCTCCCCTTTGATAAAAGAGTTTCATGATATAAAAACCCCACTGGTGTCTTCATCTCTGCCGAGAGCATTTTTTGATGGGGCTGAACATAATGGCGTTTGTGGCTGTGGTTTTCTTATATCGACTAACGAAGACGGTTTCTTCTCCATACATTGGAACGGGGGGAGGGGTACAAATATGATGGCTGAGGCGATGGCTCTCGCAGGCGTCATGAGTTTCTGTCTTTCTTTAGATCTTCAAGATGTTTCAATTTATGGGGACTCACAAGTTTTGGTGGATTATGTTGGTAGAAAAAATCTATCTCCAGGGCTCATCGTGCTGGCTGGCTAGAATGGATCAGGTTTTTATGGACCTCCTTAATCGGTGGTTCTATAAATTACATTCGCAGGGAGCAAAATCAAAACGCTGATTCCTTATCAAAAAAAGGCCTACATGATGATCCGGGGATGTGGCATTTACAGGTTTCCTTTGATGGGAAATGCTTTTACATTCAACTCTTTTTCCCTCCCAATTTCTAGTTTCTTTGTTCATATTTCTCTCTGTTTATACTGCTGTGCTTTATAAGATGCTAGTGGCTATGATCTATATGCTATGTGTTTTGGTGTGAACAGGTTTCACCTCAACTATATGATCTCTTTGGATATGCAGACAATTTTCTCTTTATCCTTTCGGAAGGAGGTCCCTTACTTCGATCTAGCTATTATATATGGTCATAATTTCGACATATGCCGATTTTCTTGCTTATTTTGCTCTATCGTCAAGGTTTTCTCAAGCCTGATCTAGATATATCAGGATATGTTTTTCATTGATGATTCAGTTTCATTGTCACTGGCCATATGTTATATTCTGACTCTTTCTGCCGTGAAAAAAAGGATAACTTATTCCACAGACCTTAGGGATGATAACCAAACTCCTCAAAAAACATCCTCACGAGGAAGAGGAATCAATAAAAAGGTTCTTTTGAGATCATAATTGTCTTCAATTTTAACTTTTTTGAGATCATGATTGTCTTCTATTTTAACTCTTTCCCATTGTGAATATTTGATTTATAAATATGTTTTTTCAAATATCATTTTATGTTACTAGCATAGCACCGTGCATGGTGTGGATCTATGCTTTGAAACAAATTCTTTTAATTTTAATTTCAAAATATTCATTTAAGAAATTTTATCTTCAAATGTAACCTATTAAGTAACGAGGTAATCTTTTTACATAAAAATGTAATTAATAATCTCATTATTGTAGATGTATTTACTTGAACCATAACAATTTCATAAAATTGTAAATATTATATCTAAACAGCAAATTATATATATAATTTTTTTGTTTTTTAAATTCTTTATATGTACATTTTATTTTGTGTTAAATAAATTTATATATAGGTCAATCTCTAAGCATCAATGCACAGAGCATTTCATAAACACTTATTACTTATTTCATGTGATACATATGCACATTTCTTAAATAAATAATTTACAAATCAAATGTAAATTATAATTCTATTTAAATTAAATATTATATTTAAATATTTAACTTCATTAAACCTTTAAAAAAACTATAACACATTATTCTTAAAACATAAAAATTCAATTCATGCATCATTTAAGTAAGAAATCTTTGTTTCATACAGAGTTACAAATTGTACAAAACTTAGTATATTTTCTTTTTAAGGTTCTTTATAGTATAATTCAATTACTGGAAAATTAATTTCATAATTAATAAAACTTTATTTAATAACTTTATCATTAATACTTTAATTAATTATGAAAACCCAATTTTATTAATAACTTCCGAATAAAATCAAAAATTAAATTAAATTTTTTTTTAGTTTTGATAGTAAAAATGTATTTTATTATATAAAGATTACATTAAAAAAAATTCTCAATCTCACAAATTAAACGATTTCAATTTATAATTCTTAAAATCCTTTAATAAAATTGAAATAAAATTTAAAAACCACTTAGCCAAATGAAAATATGCAAATGCATTTATTAATCTGTAGTTAATTTGTGTGGGTGCTTATTGGTAAGTGTGCCAATCTAAACAAATGGATGCTAAAAGGTGGTTGAATAGTAACTATGTTTACACTTATCAAGGTTGGTGCAGGTTTGTCAACTAAGCTTTAATTAAACTCAATCATGATAGATACAAATATGAATTTCGATTATAAATGGATGAACTAAATAAATTTCAATAAAGGGTGGATTAGATAAGTTAAAACATTGAAACGAGACATAAATCCCTATATAAGTTTCAGAATCCGAGCAAAATAGAAGGAGGATCGGTATGATTATACGTATTTTTATTTATTTGTTTATTTTAAGTATTTTTTCTTTAACACCATGATTGAAAATTGTTGAAATTTTAAGGTTTCTCAAAGACATGATATTTTATATTTAATGTGATGCCTACAAATCATTGGAATTTTAAGGATTTTCAAAGACGTGATATTTTGTTTTTAATGTCATGATTCAAAACGTTGGAAATTTAAAGTTTTTCAAAGTCATGATATTTTATCTTTAACGTTATTATTAAAAAAAATTGAAAATTTACCTTGAAAAAAAGAAGAAGAAGAAGAAGAGAAAAAGCGTTATTCCAGCATCAACACTTTTCATTGTTATGGTGTCTTTTGCACAAAAGAAATTGGTTTTTACTGCCATTTTTAAAAATGTTGAAAATTTACTCCGATTTCTTTTGTTTTGTTATTCCAACATCAATACTTTTCATTTTCAGCATGTTTCATGTTTTTTTGGCTAGAGTTCTCGTTTTGAGGTAATAGTTCTCATTTGATTGGTAACTTTGTTTTGAAGGAAAATCGCTTAAATTATCATTAACCAATCCTAATAATTCTATCTTGACTTCATCCTCAATATTATTAATATTATTAGTATTACTATTATCTTTTATGAGACTATGATATTATTATTAAACGTGAACTACAAGTCACCTTATCTCCTCAATCACTTCACACCTCTCTCCTTGATGATTCTCATGTCTCTATGTAACTCTCTCTCTTTTAATAATACATTACACTCTTTTTTATGTTTTCATCAAATAATGGCATATTCCTCTTACACTCATTAAATACATGCCACTAAAGATTCCTCTTACGCTCTCTTTAATGCATATGACACAATCTTTAACTAAGGCATGCATACCTCTCCTTAATGGCATGAGTTACACTCCTCAAAATGGAATAGGCATGCATATTACTCCTCTTTTATGACAAGAATTTTTTGCTCCTCCTATATATGTGTCTCATGTATTCTCACTTGGGAGAGGGCATTATGATACCAAGAGTTATATATATATTATGAGAGCGATACACTTGGAGAGTGACCAATTTATTTCGAAAGAAATTTGAAATTCCTAAACTAAATTAGTAAGTATCTCTACCTAGTGGAGTTGACCATGAGTGGTATTGGAAAGAAGTGAAACTTATCTTCTTCAGCTTGCCTTGTATATCTCTTTACTATTATATGTTGGTACTTCTTGTGAGCTCTTACAACTTGGTGGTTCCAGGTGAAGAAGTTCTCCCTGGATATGGTTGGGTGGAAAATCGGATGGTTCAAATGAGTTGGTTAAGGGATCAAATATGGATCATATTCTCAGTGATTGGAGTTGAATTTCTCTTCAGGTATAATTTTCATTATCCTAAAATTGTAGTATAGCTTTAGCATAAAATAAAAAGTAGAAATTTAAATTATTGTAAGCATCTAATTTTGGTTTAATCTTATGTTATCCATAATCTTATTAGCTAGTTGAAAATGAAGGCTAAGTGTGGTCTATATGAATGGATGTTTAGATATCAAGCTCTTATAGAATTATTATTGGTGTAGTTTATTGTTCTAATCTTGGTATTGTAGAATTTGAGAAAGAAAAGCCAAATATTGTTGAAGGTAATTCCAATAAAGAAATTCCAAAGGACTTGGGTAAGAGTGTCATAAGTTTTGGTTTTGTTTCAGGTAATTAGATGCATGTTTTAGAAAAAGTTTCAGAATATTTTGCAATTGTTTGACAAAATCCATGGATGAGTAATGCTATCAATTTATTTATGCATGAATAAGTGCTAACATGCAGCTTACAAGAGAGGTAAGAAAATATACATGTACCCAAAATATACCTAGAGGAATTACAAAATCTTCCCTTAAAAGAAAATGCAAAAAAAATAATGGTAGCTAAAATATGGTTTGGAAGATCAAAGGCTTGAGGTAAGTTTGAGGTACATTTCAGTTATGGCTTATGTTTCATATTCTTATCAATAATTCAATGTTTAGTGATTCAAGTTTTAGTTAAAGTACTATTACAATTTTCATAGAAAGCCTTAATGGTTGTAGCATTTAGGGTTACCATGTGTTTTTTAAATTGTAGCAATGGCTACAATAATCTTGTCAAATAATGTCAAAGTAATTAGCTTGTGGGTTATAAAATGTTTCAAGAACTAATATGGTGGATTTATAAATGTGTCAATTCAATGAACATTTGTTAGTAGCATAACTCTGGGTCTTCTTTCCTCATGTAGAGTTGTAGATGAAAGTTTTCATTCCATGTGTTTCACAAAAGTCGTAAATAAGACATTGAGGATCTAAATTTTTATTTTTATTTTTAAATCACATCCTGGGCATTTTGGTTGTGATTTGTTCCAACATTAGGGAGTATTTGTGCCTTAAAGCCTTGTAACCCCCCATTTGATTATGAAAAAAGACTTTTCCGAAACCAGATCATAAATCTAGGTGATTTTGCAGATTATTGTTGCGAAATGTGTGTGCTTATTATCCAGTTTTTGGTGAAGGCTTAAGATGAGTTAGTTTCTATTTTAATATGCCAATATTTGAATTTTTAATTTATGAATTTTATGAGTTAAATAGGTTGAGTAAAAATCTTATATTCATGTTTCTAATGGTGATCAAAATTATCTTAAGACATGATGGCCGCCAAGTGGTTGAAAAAATGCCTCAACCATTGTATATTGTATGATTGCAAATTGTTTGTCATAATGCTTCAATGGTTGTAGCTATTTAAAATTATGAATTGTTTGTAAAAAAAATGTCTAAGTGAAATTAGGATTTATAACGAAGATGTTTCTTGAATGTCTCAATGAATATGTTTGATAATCCCATTGAGTTAAAATTGATGCTAATAAAGTCAAATTTGGGTAAGTGAATTGTTGTAAATTCAAATTGAATTCATAATTATTCGATATCACTCCTATAGAATTTGAATTCTCCTTTTAAGTAAAGAATTCATAAGCTTGTTATTTAAAATAATATCAAATTAGTCACTCTTGAACACATTTAATTACAGCATAAGTAACTATTATCTTGTTGGAAATTGTGGATTGTGAAGTTTGATATTTACTCATCCCACTAAAGACTATTTCCCTTAAACATGATTTTTAAGGTTGAGGATCAAGTGATGGTTTTTGTTTGGTAGTTTGGCTTTGGGGTTTGAGTCAGATGTTGGCTTTCGGCATGTCTTGAGATTTGGAAAAAAAAAAAGAAAAAAAAGAAAAGAAAAGAAAAGACCAAATTTTGAGTCTTAGTGTTCAATACTTATCTATATTATTAATGGTTGGTAAGGTAAGACCTTACATCTTTGAAACCGAAAATACTTTCAACAATTTACAAGCTTAGTCCTCCCAAATTTTTCTTAAACACTCAATTTCTAGATAATTTCAACAACACAGTATTCAAGAAGTGTGACTATAATTATGATAAAGTTGTCAAACATTGGTTACAAGAAGATAGAGAAGGGTTCAAACATGAGTCATAAAATGAATATCATGTTGCCATTTTCAAAAATATTGTCAGGTTCCTCTTCAAAATGTTGTCTCGTTTATATGGAGAGAAAGACTAAGCATTGCAAATTGAAATGCTTGGATTTAATACACATCCTACTTAATGATTCAAAGTGTTTGAATTGGGATGACATTCTTTCTCAGAATTTAATAGATGTCCTTAAGTTTTCCATTTTGTCTCCTACAGCATATGATCAGATGTTTTTCATGTTAGCTTATATTATGCATATTATAATTTATTTTTTTCGTTCCCTTTGATGAAATGGAATTATCTAGTTGATCAACAAGTGCCTATTCAGAATTATGCCCCTATTTTGTGGGAAAGTAACTTCAAATTCCATTTGTATGACATTTGTGATTATGTAATGATCCATTTCCGTGATATCCTATTTGTAGAAAACCTTCCTAGGGTTAGTGAAAGCCTTAAAGAGGCATTAGAAGAAATAGGAGACTAGTTTGTGGTAGAATTATTCACATATATCATATTCTATGGAAGTGAAGTTGCCCTTCATCTTCTTCCTAGATATATTTCAAAGAGGATTTCTTTAAGAGAGGTAGTCAATCAAACTGCCTTGAATGATCAAGCTCAGAAAATGAGCAAACTTCAAAAGAAAATATGGCCTAACTTACCAATTAACTTTGGAAAATTTGCCTCAAGGATTGAGGACATGCATTTAAGGAGGCTGAATAAATCTAACATGTTTGATTTTATTCATTGCCCCTTTATGATTATGATCCTAGAGGAATAAGTAATTATCTTTATAAGGTTGTTAGCTACATCAAAACCTTTAGATACGAGAAGCCTCTTTTTGATGATATTTTCATTAATATTGATCATTTTCAACAAGCTTGTGAAAGAGGCAAGTTGTTGTGTAGGGAGGATAGAACTAAACTACAAGACTTTAGAAAAAATATTTATGGGGACTTCCCTAAATAAAAGAGCCTTCATACTAATACTCGAATTGAAGAGATGAAATCTATTGAGATTTTGAAATACAATTTCAATCACATTATTTCAGATCATGTTTGCTCTTCTCAAAAAATAGAAGAATCTCAAGCTGAAAATGTTCCTATTTTTTTTTACAACTCAAGAGACAAGAATAGCCAAAGAAAACATTATTAAAGAAAAATATCCAGATAGCAAGATAGATCAACAGGGTCAAAAGAACATATAATTCAAAGATTAGAAACAACAAAAACTAGAGAAAAAATGGGTAATAGAAAAACAGAGTTCCTCTGTCAATAGTATCATTATTATTCATTGTCCAAATGACACCATCCAAGCACATACATAGTCCAAGAAAATTGATGAGGAAGTCAAACATATGAATATATATACAAATAAATATGGGAAATTTACTAGCATCCCTTAGTCATCATTGATCAATTTCTTTGGCAGAGAAAAATATTTTCTTGAGAAGCAAGATAAAACTACTGAAATTTATATTCCACAGACTTCTCATGACACACCCATGACTCCAATTTCTAAAACAATTCCTCTCGATTCTTTTTTATTTAAATTTTTCACTGATGTTGAAATTGTCCCTAGAAGTGTTCCATCCTTGATTGAGTATTATTTTAATGCTCTAACTAAGCCAGTTGTGAGAATAATTAAGAAAATAAAGTTTGAAACTTTTGAAACAATTACAAGATTCAGTTGGCAAGCAAGAGGAAATGTTGATAGAAAAGTTGAATAGTCCTCTCAAGCTTTGGGAGCCTTTGTCAATTATAACTAGCATCATGTTGGTGAAATTTTCACGACCTACAAGAACATGTTGCAAAAGATAAAACATCTGGAAAGTGAAATAGAGAAAAGTAAAGCATTCAGTGAAGAAAGTTGGAAAAAGTGTTCTGCAACGCTTGTAGGAGGGTTCGCCATTGAAAGAGAAAAATTAAAGAATAAATCCCAAAATGAATTGAATGAATTGAAACTAAAACACTCTGCAAAGATCTAACAAATCCAAAAGGCACATGAATACCAAAATAGATTATTGAAGGAAGAACCTAAAAACAACATTAAACTGTGACTAAAGTAATGAAGGAAGAAATTGAAACTCTTAAGTCTCAATCAAGTCAAGGTCATGAAGTGGAAAATAGTTTGAAGGTTTTTATGTTGCAAGTAATACAAGTCAGCAAAATATTGAGGAAAAACGAGGCTAAGTTTTATAAATAAATGGACAAAATTTGCAACATTTATCAAGATAATTTAGATCTTGAAGAGAGAATTGAATCCCTGGTTTGGAATTAATTACAATTCATTGAAAAATTTCAATCATTCTTTTAATGAGAAACACAACCTTCAACCTTGGAACATTCAAAGTCTCTAAAATGGATAAAAGACTAATGTTTGTTCCTTTGATTCAATGACAATTTGACACCAAAGAAATCAAAGAATGCATCAAAAGGACCATTGAACATTGTCTGTCATTATGGTAGATGGGAATGTATTTTATATAAGAATTTGATTTATGAGGATCCAAACCATTAAAATAAACAAAATGCGACTCAATGGGACATCATCTCAAAGATATCACCATAGATGACTAGAAAGTCATAGGCAGCCTTAAAACTTGGAATCAAGAAAATTTT
>APFE030599759.1:117810-136456 GCA_000404065.3 Pinus taeda
TGGAGAAAATCCTTTAAGCAAGGATTAAATTTTTAGAGCAATTTTTTTGCAAAGAAATTGTGCAGATTTTCTGATTTGAGACAATTGAATAGACTTTTCCTATTTTCATTAGTATTTATACGAACTCTGGTCCATATCTAGATGAAGCTCAAGATTTGTATTTTCAAACTATTTTTTGAAAAAGTTTTTTGAAGTCCAAAACTCAGAGATGAATGCATGTTGAGCTATCACATTCACTTCATGTTATCACTTTAATTTCTTAATGGATTTATCTGCTACTCAATTCTTAACTTTACTTGTGTTATCTTTGGTTGAATATCAGCATATTGTGCTCAAAACGTCTTGGGATATGCTACACCTTATTGTATTTCTCAAAGAAATTTGTTATTTTTGTTGTCATTGCATATCTATTTGATAGTGAATCCTGATATTGAAACTATAGTGCACTAAACTACTCTCATTTTCAACATGGGTTCTTTTCAAGTTGTTTATTTTTGGGTTTACATGTAAATATATTTTTCGAACAATACTTGTATTTCCCATGAAATTTTACAAGTCATTTTTTTTCAAAAAAAAAATCGAAGTTGAATGTGTATTGAGCTATGGAATTAATTCACTGTCATCACTTTAATTTCTTAATGGATGTATCTAGTACTCAATTCTTAACTTTATTCATGTTTATCTCTGGATGAATATTAGCACATTCTCTTAAACAATCCATAGAATATGTCACACATTATTTTCTCTATCAAAGAAAATTGTTTTATGTTCTATCATTGCATATCTATTTGACAATGAAGCATGATATTGAAACTATAGTGCACTAGATTGGTCTTTTTTTTGAGATAGTTTATTTTCAAATTATTTATTTCTGGAATTACATGAAAACATATTTTTGCAAGTTAGCAACGGGACTTGTATTTCCCAATCAATTTTTTTAAGTGAAATGTTCTTGTAGAAAAAAACTCGAAGTTGAATGTGTATTGATCTATGACATTTATTTCCTATCATGGCTTTAATTCCTTAATGCATGTATTTGGTACTCAATTCTTAACTGTATTCGTATTTATCTGTAACTGAATATTAGGATATTTTGTTAAACACTTCTCATTATATCTTACACTTTTTTTCTTCTCAAAGAAAATTGTTATATGTTATGTGATTGCATATATATTCCATAGTGAAGCTAGATATTCAAACTACAATGCACTTAATTGTTCTCATTTTGAACAAAATTTATTTTCAAGTAATTTGTTTCTTAAATTACGTGAAAATATATTTTTGGAACAAGTTTCTATTTCCGAATCAAATTTTGATGTGAAAACTTTTAGTAGAACAAAATCTTGAGTTGAATGTGTACTTAGCTACCACATTGATTTGTTGTCATCACTTTAATTTCTTAACGTATATATTTTGTACTCAATTTTTAATTTTATTCATGTTTATCTTTGGTTGAATAAAAGAATATTATGTTCAATACTTCTTAGCATATCTTGTAGTTTATTTTCTCGGTTAAAGAAAATTGTTATATGTTCTTTGATTGCATATATAGTTGATAGTGAAGCTTGATATTCAAACTACAGTGCACTTAATTGTTCTTATTTTCAACATAAGTTCTTTTCAAGTAACTTATTTTTGACATTACATGGAAATATATTTTTGGAACAAGATTTGTATTTCCCAATGAAATTTTGAAGTGAAAGTTTTTTGTAGTGAGTTGAATGCATATTGACCTATCACATTGATTTTTTGTCATCACTTTCATTTCTTGATGGATATTTTTCATACTCAATTGTTAACTTTATTCGTGTCTATCTCTAGCTGAATAAAATGATATTATGTTCAACACTTCTTAGGATATCGCAGTTTATTTTCTCTGTCAAAGAAAATTGTTATATGTTGTGTGATTTCATATCTATTTGATTATAAAGTGTGATATTCAAATGACAATGCACTTAATTGTTCTCCTTTTGAACAAAATTTATTTCCAAGAAAATTATTTCTGGAATTAGATGCAAATATATTTTTGAAAAAATATTGCAATTAAAAAAAATAAATAAGTTACGATATATACTTTAATCATTCCTCCTCTTTCTTCCTAAGCATGACATATGCATTGTTTTTCATTTTAGAAAAGCGTTGAAAAGAAAAATGTGGTGAAATCCGTAAACCATCCAATGATTTCACTCTTGATATAGTTGTAAATGTCAAACCTTGCCTCTCTATATCTCTTATATCTACAATAGCTCGTTGCAAATTCATCCGTTGTAATTTGTGTATAGTGAAGGCCCAAGCCATTTTTAAAGGAATATGTTTAAGATTACCTTGAACAATAGGTGTTATGGGCACAATGTTTGGACAATTTATATCAAATGGAACACCTATTTAGTTTTCAAAAATAATTGTAGTGAACAATGGAAGTTCATGCAAATTTGAACCAGGCATTAGAAGATATCTTTGATATATCCAAGTGCACCATTAACCAACCCAACTTCAACCCACAAATTACATTTCAACATGACAAGCTCTCCAAGACATAAAAACACTTCATGATCCAACACATCATTATTGTTGTCAACTATTTATGTTCTTCTGGTGTGCTTTACAACACACCTCACAATTGGACAATTTAATGACTTTGGTATCGTCTGATTGTGCAAGTTGGCTAAATTATTCGATTCAAATAAGTGAACCAAAAAATAAAATAAACTATTTTCCTCTAAACATAGGCAATTGTCAACATGTGAGATGAGAAGATCCCAATCATGCAGAAAAGGGTTTGCATTTCGGTTATTAGTTAAAAGATTGCAAAGCGACGCTTGTTTAGGATCATCTCCTTATTCCTTGAAGATTTTATCTAAAGTCACAGCAATATTGAAACTTTCCCACAACACTTTCCCTGTTGTTTTTCCTACATACAAAGGTTTATCCTTAACATGAGGTAGTTACCCAAGGTTACCCACAAGAATCATGGACCTCCCATCGAAAGGAGAATCGTTGTTTTCAGGAAAGGCTTCTTGTAAATGTGAATCTATATGTATAAACAACCTTGGACCTATAAATCTCACTTCATCTGCCTCATTTCTTCTTGAAATTTTGCTACAGCTTGCCAATTCAGCGGTTTCATATCTTTTATAGGAATTTTTAAAGTTGAGTTTATTATTTTTCCATGTATATTAAAAGAAGCAATGTCAATAAGAGTGAGCAACAACAATTGAATTCTACCATCCATTGTAAAAGAAAAAAGAGCATGACAAACACAATGAATAAGAGAAAACATGTCAGTTATAGTTGTTCCTTAAATAATCATTTTCAAAGGATCATTGCTTCGAGCTTCAACAAAGTGGCGTAAAATTATTTCGAAAGAAACTCGTTGTTTCTTTGATAAAGAGAAAGATGGCACTATTATCTCCCCAATTGAGTTGTCATTAACAACACCCACAGACTCAACATCTTTTATAAAATTAATAGCCCATTTTACAATTTCATCTGGCACCATTATTTTTTTCCAATTATAATGAATATTATAGTCCCTTCTACCGATATTGTCAAGGTTGAAAATGTTAACAATGTTTGAGGAATAATTCAGGAAAGAACCTACCACTCTTGAAAATCTCGATCAAGATTATCTTCATGAGCAACAAACCTGACATCATCTTCATTACTCTCATTTGGAAAAGGACCTTGATCAACATGACATGCATGATATTTAAGATTCCTCCAATTCTCAATGATAGTTTCACTTGAAATTCCTATGTCTATAGCAATGTCATGAAATAACTTGTACAAAAGCAACTGAGTCCACCAAAATGTTTCAAACTCTTCTGACTCCTCATTTGGAATAGCATAAAACCTTGTCCACACACGAATAATAGCATGCACATTTCATAATCTCCATGGATCCTACCTACACTTGGCATCAAAAATCCTTGATCTTTTTGTTTCTATCAAACACAAATGTTGCAGAAAATGGGGGAAGTTTTGATAACACTAAACAAAATTGTTCTCACATGAAATTTCATCATATTTCACCGATAGTCGTTTTTGGAATAATTTCCTGCCAACATTCAAAGGAACAAGTTTGTGACTACACACAACAAGAGGCAGCTTTAGTAACATATGGCAGGTTTCTTGTTCTCCAATGTGAAGCTCAACAAGTGTTTCTGCAAGAAACCTTCTATATGCAAATAATGTAGGAGTGTCAAATCCACCTGCACTTGCAACCCTTATCATCATTTCATAATAACTTTTAAATCTTCTTTCTACCTTCGAAGCACACTTTGCAATATATTTCAAAACTACATGTCAAGAAACAATTGCATGACAATCAACATTTGCTCGCCACATTGTCAAAAGATCAACATTGTGAATATTTAAATGGACATAATTCATTGTTGCCTCATATTTATTTCTCCATTTTTCATCTACGAACAATTAAGAATCATCACATACCTCCTATAGAGTATCATAATGGCATGCAATGATAGACCCATTTTCTGTAAACAAGAATCAACACTACATTTTATGTGTCTTTGCACTTTGTTCACCAAATGCTCATAATCTTCATAAGGATTGCATGAAAAAAATTGTGAGGTATTCAAAAGGCACAAGTCATCATTAACACTTCGAGGAACCATGATATTTTGACAGTGTATGTTGCATGGATTCCAAGTTGTTACATATTTGTCAAAGTAGCACTTCAATGCATCAACATTCAAAGGGTTGGACCATTCTAGTGTTTCCATATTCAGAGCTCCTGGAAGCCACACGAAATTGTGGATGTGTGTTGAACCCATGTGTTGCCACTCATACCTAGCAAAAGAAAACTTGTAGTTAACATATAAAAAACCAAACAAGAGAACAAATGCATCATTCCAAATCCATAAACAATACAACAAAAGAAACAAGCACAAAGCTATACCAAAAGTCTTTAGCTCCAAGGTATTTCTCAAGAACCAACTCACGAAATATATTAAATCTTTGGTGCATATACATAGAAACTGTATGTGGGTATTGAATAACATTTTGATTTTTTTTCACATGTCCATTTTGTGGATGACAGCATATGTTTGAAGGCATAAGAAAATTTAATTCTGATCACTTAGTGTCAATCATACTTAACGTAAGAAACATAGTTGGGAAACCCAATTGCGTGATCATGTCAATGAGTTCAGAATGGAAATTTGTCCAATATGCCCTTGTACCCCTAATAAAACAACCAAAATGCATTAATTTCTTAGCCAATTTATTGTTAGGCAGATCTCTAATTTGTTGACGCAACTCTTAAATAGTTGTAGGTTCATTATCATGGATATTATTTTTCAAAAAGAAAGAATTATTTACCTAGATATCATGGCACATAATCATATTCAATAGGAAATATAGAAACCAAGGATGGATGTTATATTCATTGATGGGAGATATGTGAATATCTGGCCATTCCACTAGTTCACTAGGTCTAGAATCTGTGTTTTCGATTAATCTTCTTATATGTTCCACTTCCTTGCAGTCATTAGGCATGTGAGAAATAAATGATGATGGAAGACAGTGCAAACCACTAGCACCCAACATTTCAATGTCCTCATCATATCTCCATGTTTCACCTAGACCATAATTTACATATTGTAGCCTATTAGACACATCAATAGGTCCTTCTACGAGAGCAGCAACATAATCCATATCGATTTTGACATCCCTGTAATATTTATCCACATGAATTTTGTAAATTAATGCATCCACCACACGTTGTCTCTTGACATAACATTCATAATATTTCGATGCAACACCAAGTCTTCTAACAATTAGGAAATCAAGTTGTTCTACACATTGTTGAAGATTATTTGTAACCAAAGATATATTTTGTGGAAAACTAATTATATGCCCATTATATTTATACTAGCCACCACGAACATGTGTCACTTGCAATATTGGATTCACTTGTGCTATTAGCATTTATTCAATGTACATCAAAACTTTTACAACCTCAGGTTTCTCAACAAGATTCATGTTTTTAGTGCGAGAGAAATGGTGAATGCCTTTCTCATTCTTACGTGTTTTACAGATGGGCCCTTAATGCCATCTCACAACATATATACTAGGATAAGATTCACTACATATTTCTCACATTTCCACAATAGACAAATTATCAATCCTGCACTTAAAGTTTTTATGCACCTCAATCATTTATTTACTAGAATGATGGAAACCACTTTCATTGTCTCTTCCAAATAGAAATCTAGATTGAGGATGACATGAAATAAATGACTGAATTAGAGCATTGGCTTGAAATTTTTTTTCCATAAAATGATGATAATCCATTCTTCTATATTGGTTGAAGTTGGGTTCATTCTGCTTACATAATTTATAAATCATAATTCCAAAATGAAACATATTAAAAATGCCAAGTTAGTTTTTTGAAGTGTGCAGTAAGTTGAACAAACAAAACAAATACATTTTCTTACCAATTGCATCATCTGAGCTAAACTTGACCAACTGATAAAGGTTGCCTTGGTTGTGAACTTATTTATCCACCACTAGTCACTCGAATATTATTTTATAAAAAAAAACATAAAATAAAAGATGCATTAACAAATTACAAAATATACATTAAAATGCACAAATCCCATGAAAATAAATCCACTTGCAACACCTGTCTTGTCTGGCGAGAGGGAGTGTCATAGATTCTCTACCATTAATAATATTGTCTACATACTTGCCTCTAGAAACACTTATTCCTACATTCACAATTGAATGTCACAAATTTCCAACCATCCCAGCAAGCATACTACTATCGGTAAAAACATTAGATGCTACAAATTGTTGAATCACATCATTGTGCCTTTTTTGCATAGTTACATCTCCTCCATCTTTTCTACAACACTGACCATTTCCACTTCCATGAACACTCTTTCTATGTAAACACAATGTTCCTAAAGAATATTAATACTAGCAATATTTGCAAAACATGAAACATTAGGAAATCCACAACATCTAGGGAAATAAACATTTCAACGAACTGTTATTTCTATGAAACACCCAAGTTTTGAAAATTGCAGTTAAAGAGTTCGTCGTTCTCTCGATTTAATGAAGTCTCGAATCTAAATGGTCAAGGTTGAACTTGAGGAATGGACAAATGTTCTTTCTGGTTATATTTCTGGAACAATATTCATTGGAATATTATTCTGCACAAAGTAATGAACCAATAAAAACATACAATAATTATTATATTCCATTCATATTTCAAAATCATATCAAAACAAAAAATGCATCAAGCACCTATTTTGTTCCAAGAGACTGAGCGCGAGCAGGTTCTGGAGGACTGACATATTGACTATATATTTGCTGGAAGGAATGCCCCACTCCACATTTCCAGTAGAATGAACAAAATTCCCAACCATGTCACCAAGCATATTGTTATCACCAAATAAAATAGATGCTACAAATTGTTCACTGACATCATTATGTCCATCTTCCAATACTCCATTGCTTGTGTTGGTTGTAGAGGACCTGTGGTTCTCACTTGCATGAACACTTTCTTTGTAAATGCAATGTCCCAAAGAACACTATTGTTAGAAAATTTTGGTATAGTAAAAAAATTTCAACATCTTCAACATGAACGTAAATGAGCTTTTGAAGCAAAATTTCTTCCCATGGTACTACCCATGTTCTCATACATACAATTATCAACTTCATCACGTTGTTTCTTTATTGAAGTTATTTTCTTTTGATAATACGTGGATCTTCTATGTGAATTTACTACATCCTTATTATGTCGATACTATTGTCGGTGATATCCATTTGCTCTTTCATGTAAACCAAGGGACTGAGCTCTTTCCAAAGTACGCTTGCTTGTTCCTTCACTTAACATTTCTACAACAAATTTCAATTCTTTTGTAATTTCAATTTTCAATATTGCATCTAATGTTACATCTTCAACAAGTTCAAGTGTTTATGCTCATTGACTTTATACATGGAATAAATTTCAATACTAAAAAACTTTAAATACTAACAATCAATGCTCCATATTACAAAGACATACATATATAAACAATATCTCAAATACTGCAATACAAAAAGAACCAGCATCCGCGCAGTCTAATATAAGAAATAACAAAGCACTCTATACAATCCATATATACATAACAATAATTGACATTGAAGTGCATTGTTTGATCTGCAAAATACCAGATCAACGCAAGTGATATCCAAAAAAATATTAAAAATTTACATGACTATGTTTTCATTAAATAGTCCAAATTCGTATTACATTGATAGTTAAATAGTGATAGTTTTCATTAAAGAGTCCAAATTCGTATTCACATGATTGTTTTCATTAAACAATCTTAATTCCTTCTTTTTATAAACATTTATTTTTTCCAAAAAAATATAAAGAAATTTAATAACATAAAATGCCAAAGATATATATATGATAGTCGGATGTCAGACCTATGTATTTCATAAAAACATAACTCTTTCTCTTGACCTTTCAAGTTCTTACTACAGCGAGGTTGGACTCCATACTCGATCAAAATAAAGCAATGTTCTTCACACCCAACCTCCCAAATACAGACGTTTGTCTTACCCCGACTACACATCACGTCAGGATCAGGGTCACCACTGGCAGAAACTTTAATTTAACACCTTAATGAATTCCGACTACCGAACTCACTTTATCCGCGACTATGAATAAAATATTTTATTTATTAGTTTGTGTGCCAACCATAATTTTCTCTTACTAAGATTTATTTACTTTTCTTAAAATTAACTATCATATTGTAATCCCTTATGTTTCAATAAATCCTTCCCAGAACTCTAATCATCCAACCTCGCCTGTATTTTCGCATGGAGGTGATTCAAAGGGCTTGGCACTTTAATGAAAAATTAACACCTTTCATTCATATTTATTGTTGTTCTTCCCGAGGGTTTAAACAAAATTTAGCAAGTTTCCTACTTTGTGCTTTCTATTTTGTAATATGTTCTTCACACCCTGTTTATACTGCTTGTGTGAAATTTCGATTTTCAATCTTGCACCTCTTGTTACATCTTCAACAATTTCAAGTATTTATGCTCGCTGATTTTATACATCAAGTAAATTTCAATACTAAATAAGTTTAAATACTAAGAATCAGCCCGCCATATATATGTGAAATACTGCAATGAAAAAAGACCATCATTTGCACAGTTTCATATAAGAAATGGAAAAAGACTATACAATCCACAAATACATAACAAAAATTGACATTGAAGTGCATTGTTCGATCTACAAAATAATAGATCAACGCATGTAATCTCCAACAAAAATATGAAAATTTGACATGACAATGTTTTCATTAAACAGTCCAAATTCATATTACATTCATCTTCAAAATATCTCTACAAAGTTTAAACAAATATTACATATGCAACAATGTCTACAAAAAAAATCTTGAAGCCTCAAAGGCTAAATCATGATATCCACGGGCAATAGTGGTATATCAACAATAGAATTTGTATTTGGAAAAAGTGAGAAAACATTTACATTTCAATAACATGATTGAAACCTTCAACCACCTGCACATGGAACCCAAATATTTCTAAGAGGGAGATACCATCTCCAATTGTCATTGTGCATAATCTAGTCACTAAATCATATAGATTTAGTTGCACTTCCATACAACCCGACATAAGTACTTTCCATTCAACTAAACGAAAATTTAGCTAGCCTGGGCATTTACTATTTATTTTTATTGAGATAGTATCAAGTAATCTACATCTGAACCCGCAGTCATCTTCAAAATATTCTAGCCTCATCCATTTGAAGCTTGGCCAAATTCAAAATTTTCTATTTCTTCAAGAAATCAAACAAACGTGGAACTTTTATTTACAAGTTAAACTAGTTGGTTCCCGTACAATACTAATGACATACAACATATGTCAATGGTAGGAACAAATGAAAAACCCCACTTGTTTCTTATAACATCCAACCAATTGATAGTATAATAAAAAGGGTAATCATCATAATATTTGTCTAAATATAACCAAAAAAAAAAAAAACATTTGTTAAAGATAGCCTCCTTTGCTGGTGTTAGACCATCGAAGGAGGTTTTGTCCTTCTCCAAACCATGTCTACACTTGTGAAAATAAAAAAATGTGATTCCATGTATTTGCACACGTGTTACAATATAACCCAATCATATTTTTGCAGACTAAATTTCTCCAACAAAGAGAATAATCCCCACCCTCCAAGAGTAAAAGGTTCAATATTCCTAAACATCTTTCTAAAAGGGTTTACTATGAAATAATTTTTATAATGAAAAGAACTTCCAAGCGCATTGAACACAATCATCGATCCAACTACACATTTAATTTTGTATCTAGAGTGTATAAAACGAAAAAGCGATGGAGTTATTTGTCCTTTGTCATTAAGGTAAGATCCAACGAAGTAGCTATCATTGATAGTAGATGGAAAAGAAATAAGTCCAAATTCTTTGACGGCACATCGATCACAAGCAGTGAGAAAAATCTAGGTTTCCAATTCATTCTTTACAAACCAACTAAAATTTTATCCGCATCGATAAAGGAAGCCAATGAAATATAAGCTCAAGAATCTCAATTGGAAGAAAATTCCAAATACTTGGATCCATGAGAAAAATCAACAATTTTCCTGAAACCAAACCAAATATTGTATGTTACATTACAAAGGATAAAATCCTTAAAAAATAATTATCTTATTAAACATGCAAATTGATGTAGCCCAGCCACACTGGCCCACAACTCCACGTGTCCTCCGCTTTACAACAGTTGCTGAAATTTACAACGTGTTAGATTTTTCTGGCGGTTGCATGCAAAGGTGGTTAGTGAACGTCAGTTTGGAAACTGTGAGCAATTAATGCCGCATTCAATTCTTACCTACACACCTCGGGCTTGGTTCCTTTGTTGTTTCTTTGGCCAAAACACTTTGGCTTCCCGGTCATTCGAGATGGTTCTGCTCGACGGTGAGGTTTCTGCAAGGGTTTGTTGGGTTTTGCTGTATGGTTCTTGTTTTGGTGAGTATGGTGATATCTGGCTCTCCTCTGGGTATGCCTATGGATGAATACAAATCTCCCACACCTGGTTATGCATTTGTCAATGGTTTTCTCCGTTGGCTCGAAATCGTTTTGGTATTGGTGGTGTGCTCGCTCGGCTATTTTTCACACGGTAAGTCTCTCAGTCTTGTCCTGCCATTTTTCTTTGATGTGGTTGAAGAATCTATTGTCTCATCAAAATATCGTCCCCCGCTATTGTTTACTGTCTCCATTATTATACTGTTGTCTCTACTATAGTTGTGGTCGCCTCAGGTCTCTGTTCTGTAAGGGAAATGAATTAATTTCTATAGTTTTTGAATTCAGGCAACAAGTTGGTGGATTTCTGCGGCTCTGCACAGGTATTGACCCCTTCCCTGATTCAATTTGACCCCCTCATGGTGTTGGCACTAACCAGAAATGCTCCTTCTGTCTCAGCGCTATCGATTCGGCTCGGCTCTGCTCCTCAAGCCCTCGGTCCGACTTACTCAGGTAATGTATGAAAACCCTCCTATTTCTATACTTGTTTCGACTTCAGTTCTTTGCTGTGTAGATGTATTAACAGTGCTCATTTGTGTGTACAAGTCAATGGCTTGACCTAGGTACACGGGTTCCTTCAAGATTCGGTCTTCCAAAGGTGGAAAACCTCTACCCGTAGGCTCTGCCTCTTATATCTGTCAACGCACTGATAGGGTTTTGGGTTCTCTATAGATTTTGTTGTTTGTCATTGTTGCTTGTCGTATGTAGTCATTGTCCCTTGCGAAAATGAGGCTTCGGCCTAGTTTTAATTTCCTATTCTGGTTACTTGTTCCTTTGTCTGATTATTGGGATTTCTATTCCCAAACCCTAGGCCAGGGTTTGTCCACTCTGGACACGGCACTTGCTTTTGTTTATCAGTGAATGTAATGTATCTATGTCTCGGTCAATAGCAATGAGAACATGGTTTTGTGATATCTGTTTGATTTATAAAAATTATGAGGACTCGTTCGAAATTACCTTAACTGTAGTTTGCTTCTCCAACACCCTGTTGTTTGCTCTCGGCCCTTTTGTTGTAACTCCCTATTCAAACTGTGCTTCAACTCGTTGGTCCTTTTCTCTATGGCTATACATTTAAATGAGTTTGTTGTAGTTTGTTTGTTTGACGAGAACACAAAAGCAATACGACCTTACCGTCGTCTTTCACTGTTTGTCAACACTGTTCATTACAATTCGATAAATAAAAAGGAAATATAAAATTACAGTAGATAGGGAATGAATATATATGGACAATTTTGAAAATAGATTTGCCTCTGTTTCTTTATTTCTCTATTATGAAATTGCAGAACCCTTCTCTTGTCTTACGTTGCTGCCTTTATACCTTTTGGTTACAGTTAATTTGAAACTGCAATTGTTTGTCAGTTGAACAGAAACAATTGGTTGGGTAACTACAGTTTCGGTTGTCATTACAAGATCTGCATTTAGATAATTTTGTCTCTTCTTTCCTAAATTGACAGATCAATTCCTAAACTGATGTTTATTTTTGTTGAACCATAACAACCCTAACCGAAATTTAACTTTGGCATTTCTAACTTTGACCTCATAACAACTAAGAGTAAAATAAACTAAAATCCTATCTCATGACCTCATAAACTAATTAAAAAAAACAATCCAGATACTCAACAACCTTCCAACCTGGCAGAGACTTCACCCAGTCATGGTGAGCTAGATGCTCCTGCATCACAAATTATCATTTTAAACATGCTAAAAATATCCTTCATAAACACTTATTTAAAAAAAATAACATTACTTTAACACAATTTCAAAAAAAAAGTGCATTCTTTAAAAAAACAACTTTCTCTCTTGGAACATTATTTCAACTAATAATCCTTGGAAAATAACATACTGAATATAATATATATTATATTATATATATATATATATATATATATATATAATTATATATATATATTATATATATATATATTTATTATGTGCCGACTATGTTGTATGTCGAGGTCAGTTTCCCCCCTCCAACTAACTTTTATGCAATACCATCCTCACTTCCGACTACTCGACAGACTTCAGCTCTGACTATGAATACAATATTAATTTTATCAATTTTCATTTCATCAAACACTTTCTTTTACTTTCCTTTTGTTCAACCTTCCCACTCCCGACATCTTCCCTACACAGACTACATTGTAGATCAGGGCCAAGGTCACCCCTGCAACTAACTTGTATGCAATACCATCCTAGCTTCCAACTACCCGACTGACTTCAGCTCCGACTACGAATAAAATATTCTGTTTATCAATTTTCTTATTATGCTTGAGAGACAAGTATTATTCTTACAAGTGATTACCACAAAACAAATAATAATTTAGCCTCCTTTTGTGCACATTGAAGAGCATATGAGAGAGGAATATGATATGATCCCCAAAGGTGGCATATATAGGGGTAGTTGTCTATGTAATTGGTAATTGTATATGTAATAGGGGTTGGACTAATAAAGGGACCACATACGAAATGAGTTAGAATATATGTAGAACTTAATATATTCATTATGGTGAATATAGAACACATGATTTGGGAAATGAATATATTGGGGTATTTGGAATAGGTTTTTCTGTTTTTTAAGGTGTTATCACATATCTTATCTATTTTGGAGTTGTGCTACACATTTACATTCTGTGTACATTGTGTGTACTCTATATTTTTTTGTTATTTTAAGAATTTGATACATAACAAATATCCCTAAGGATTATTGAGTAGAGAAAAGAAATATATTCCTTGTTTGTGGGGAGATGGAAGAGAGTGCCATCATTGTTTTGACGGTTGGAGAAGATGCGTAGACTGATCTATGATACGTAAATCAGTTCAGCATGAGAAAAAATAGATTGGTTTGACAAAGATATAGAAGTAAGATTATGGATGGTATTTGCATTAGATACATCAAATAGTTACTTTATGATACATTTCACATTACCAAGATTTATAATATATATAATATTGTATTAATATATATATATTATTATATATTATTTATAATATATATATATATATATATATATAATATACTATTATATATATATATTATATATTTTTTTGGACTAAGTCAAATTAAATATAAATAAGTATAAAATTAAATTATTAAATAATTTTATATAAAATGTGTAAACCTTTCAATGAGGCAAAATAAAAATAAAAATAACCCTATAAAAATAAAAATGACCCATGGTATTCATGTGGAATATAGTTTATTTAAAGAGGGGAATTAAATCAACCTAGATCCATCTTAACTATCAAACCTTTTTCGCTCTAAAAGAGATTTGCATCTCAAGAGATTTGATCCCTCTGGGCTCTTTGTAAATCCATTGTTAACATGGATCTAGCTTGGCTATAAAAAGTATTATTATATGATTTAAATGCGTATACTTTTAAAAAACATTTAACTAGATTCTTAACCATAAAGATTCGTCTCCATTTTACCTTGAAGATTCTTAACTTGTTATTCAAACTTTATTTAAAATTATTTTCAACATATTGAAATTTTTGCCACACATGCTAACATGTCTCGGGAAAAGTGAAGAGAGAATTAAACCTCCTAGCTAACACTCAACCTCTCATCCATTGACCTAAAAAATAAACACAAGATTGGAACTATTATTATTATTATTATTATTAATGATAAAGATAATTAATATATAAGTTAAACATATATTTAAAAAAAGCATGCAACAAGATTCTTAACCATGGAAATTCATCCTCACTTTATTATGGAGATTCTTAATCTCTAAATAGGTTTTTTTACAATGCCTAATACCGTGGTTCATCAATATCACACCCAAAAAACTATAACTTATTTCATATAGCACTTGTTCATATGAAGTCTTTTTAATTAATGAATTTAATCAAAAGAGAAAAAAGACAACCACTTTGAAAATAAATTTAACTTTAGAAAAATATTCTAAAATATGCTACAGAAATTAAATCCCCACCATCCATATAAAAATTAAAGATAATTAAATTAAAATTGTAAAAATCTATTAAAATTGTAGAAATCTATTTTAAAATAAACATGTTTATTAACCTAAATATTTGAAATTTTAGTTTTAAATTAAATATAATCATTATAAAACATCTAAAAAAACATATACCAGCATGCTATTAATAACACTTATTAAAATTTACAAATCTCTTTTAATATAAAATTGTATTTTAACCCAAAAAACAATTCTATTATTCAAAATAAATAAAAATTCTATAAAATCTTTGACTCCTCTGTATTTATGAATGGTCTAATTACAAAAGGCTTTCTTGAATATGGTTTTTTTAAGTTGCAAGCATAAGTTATCAAGTCATAAGATGCATTCAATAAAAATTCTATAAAATCTTTGACTCCTCTATATTTATGAATGGTCTAATTACAAAAGGCTTTCTTGAATATGGTTTTTTTAAGTTGCAAGCATAAGCTATCAAGTCATAAGCTGCATTCATAAGCTTGGTTTTTATAATGGATAATTTACATGCTCTTCAGCGTAATTTGAAAGATACTCAGAATTTTATCTATTTTAAATATATTTTTTATTATAACTTGAGAGGGTCAAAGTTATTTGAAAAATTCATTATATTTTGAGATGGTTGTCATTCAAGATTTTTCTTTATTGTAAATGTAATTTAAAAAAAAAAATTTTCTATAAAATTATTACATACACTATATTCAAACCAAATAAACAATTGATTTGCAAATTAATATTCTATATATAAATAACATTTAATTTTACAAAGTTAAATACCTCTACTATATTTCAATATGCATTCTAAATATAAAATTAAATGTTAGAAATCTAATAATATACATCCAAACTATATATGTGTAGTTATTTCCAACAATTTATAATTAAATATAAAAAAAAATATTTAAGAGATAAAGTACTCTCATGCTAATGCAAAGAAAGTCTTATTGCTATGCTATCGAGCCACTAGATAATATATGCCCATCACAAAATAATATATTTGTTTCGATCTATAAATAAACATTTATGAATCCCAAACAAACAATTACCAATCCCAAGTACCATGTCAACTCTACCTGGCATTTACTGTGAAAACATTTACGCAAAGACATTTTCGATGAAATTAACTTTACCCTCTCGTAAATACCATAACAAACCAAATATACAGTAAATTTAAATGTACCAAACTTTATATTTTGGTGCGTGAGACTAGCAAAAGTGAAAAATAGCTCACCGAAAACACTTTGCGGTTCCTTCTGAAAAGGCACTAGACGTTTCAGAGAGCTTTTCGAAGATTTTGGATGTGTTTGAAAAATGAGTTTATGTGAATAGTTTTTCAATAATGTTGTTTAATTTTTAGTATTAGTTTTGCAGTTTTTTTTTTTTTTTTTTATAATTATTTTGTTTTAAATTTTTATTTTATCTTTTAAAATGATTTTATTATTAAATATTTAATACTATAAAAATAAAAATTTGTATATAGGATTTTTTTCGAAAAACTTAAAATTTGTAATTTTAACCAAATGAATATGTATTTAGACAAATTCCACTAATTTGTCTAATATTATTCGTTATAATGTTATCACATGTTTTTTTATATATATGTTAGAGAAACTCTATTGATTTGTCTAACCAATTTGATTTGTGTAGATCCATTTTAAACCATAGATTTAGCAAGAGGTAAGAGGAGTCATAATGTTTGCACCTTCAAAAGTTTGATTCTCTGAAAAATATATAATTTTTCTTTTTTATAATGCATTCTTGAATATGTAAAATGGATCAAAACTTTCTTGGGCATAAGATAGTGACACTTCTTAAATTATATTAACTTTTAAAAAATATTTTTTTTCCACTGCTTTATACAATGTGTATATAGTTTTTTCTTAACTTTTAACTACTTTATTTCTCTATAAAGTTTATATAAGTTTATGTTGTTTCATATGGATATTGCACTTAGATTATTGATGTTTTTTATTTAAATGTTTTTTAGAAGGGACATGTGGAACATGCTTACACATTTCTCCCATACTGAGTTGTAGAATGAGCCTCTTCGCTCAATGAGCATTTTTGCTCAATTATTAATTATAATGTTATACATAGTTATAATGTTATAACAAGTTTCTATATATGTTTTTAGACAAATTAGTTATATTATTATTAATATTGGGTTTGATACATTAATGTTAGGTTTATTATATTAATCCTAGGGTTTATAATGCCTTAGAATTATAATATTAATCTGAGGGTTTAATATTATTCCCTCAAGTTTATAATCTCTTGGGTTTATAATACTAATTTTAGTGTTTATATTTTTAGGGTTTATTTTTCCATGGTATATATAATCATTTTGGTTTATTACTATTAATAATCTCTTGGAAATTTATAATATTAAAATATTCTCGGGTTTATAATATTAATTTTAAGGTTTATATTCTTAGAGTTTTATTATTAATCCCAAGTGTTTTAATATTAACAATCTCTGGATTTATTTAATCCCTTGGCTTTAATGTTATTCTCTTAGGTTTATAATAATTAATAATTCCTTATAATTACTAATTTCCCTTAGTTTATAATATCAATATAATTTATAATTATTATTATTATCATATTTAATAATGTAAAAATATTATTATTATTATTTAAAAGAAACTCGTTTAGCTTTTTTATTAAAACCAACTGGACAACGTACCAATGTCATTACATTCAAGAATGTTTCTTATTCATCAACATTCAAATATTGCTATGAAAACACTAGTTATACCTTGCCTGAGTTTTACTAATGTTGTAGGTAGCCTTTTTTTTTTTATATAGCTGCCAAAAAAACATCGTTATATGCTGCAAACTTACAAAACTTTATTTGCAAAACATTTAAGCTAGATTGATGACACTAATCGTTGTCATCCTTCTCGGCTTGAGAGCTTCATGCGCATTATGTTCTATCTCCATCTGCTGCAGGAGCATCATATCTAGAGCATGATCCAAAGGTTATGCGTGGAGAGGAAGAATTTCAGGAATGTCAAACATGTCCTTGAAAACACCCACAGTGGCTGCGTCCACTTTTGGTTGAAATATTATCTACTATCAGTTGAACTCTGTCCACATCCTCTCACAATTCTTCCAGCTTCCTTGTAATCAACGTAAAGTGGTAGCGAGCTTCCAAAGCGACATGATCGCCCAGCTTAGCGATAAGGGCCGAAAGGTCAGCTAGTTGTACAATCAACGAATCCTTGTCACGATCTTTGTAATTGTCCTTGCTTGGAGACACCATTCTACACTACAAATGAATTGAGACACAAAAACATTGCATATTTCTTGGCCTACATGGGCTTCCCCTGAGCCAACCTCATTCCCACCGCATTGAATGCCATAGTCGCTTCTCTACCTGCACCTAGTATAGATTACCACCACTGCTTCCATTACCCGACTTCTGAGCTCACACAAATTTAACTGCTCCAGATCAAAAGAAGTACCAGTCTTCATTCTCCTGAGGCGAGGTTTAAATGCGAAAGAAATAGCCTCCACTAATCGTCAAGCCTGATTATCCTCCACGTGCACTCACACCTATAAATTTTATATATTTAATATTTTTAATAAAGAAAATATAATTAAAAA
>APFE030599760.1:0-15968 GCA_000404065.3 Pinus taeda
CTAGCTATGAGGAGGCAGCTAGCCAGCAGGTCTAGAGAGAGGCCATGCAGGAGGAGTATTCTTCTATCATGAAGAATGATGTTTGGGAGGTGGTGCCGAGGCCTAAGGGCAAGTCCGTGGTTACTTCCAGATGGCTTTACAAGGTAAAGCATGCTGCAGATGGCAGCATTGAGAAATTCAAAGCGAGGTTTGTGGCTAGAGGGTTCTCCCGGGTAGAGGGAGTTGATTATGAGGAGACCTTCGCTCCCGTGGCTCGATATACTTCGATTCGCTCCATTATATCGATAGCAGCAGAGATGGGTTGGAAGATCCACCAGATGGATGTGAAGACCGCATTTCTCAATGGCTTCATACAGGAGGAGGGGTACATTGAGCAGCCACAGGGCTTTGAGGTGCATGGGAAGGAGTCCCATGTGTGCAGACTGAAGAAGGCCCTTTATGGCCTGAAGCAAGCTCCCAGAGCTTGGTACTTCAGGATAGATACTTATTTGCAGGGGATGGGTTTCACAAAGAGTGAGGCAGATCCGAACCTTTACTTTATTGTGATAGGTGAGGAGCCTCTCATTCTGGTGCTGTATGTGGATGATTTGGTCATTACAGGTGCAGAGAGACTCATAGAGCACTGCAAGAGAGATCTTGCGACGGAGTTTGAGATGAAGGACATTGGCTTGATGCATTACTTTTTGGGTTTGGAGGTGTGGCAGGAGGGGGGGCAATTCTTCCTGGGGGAGGGGAAGTATTGTGGACATCCTTAGCAGATTCCACATGGAGGATTGTAGACCCATGTCGACACCGATGATCACCAACTGGAAGAAGCTTCATGCTTCGGATTCCGAGTTGGTGGATCCCACATTGTACAGGCAGCTGGTTGGTTCCTTGATGTATTTGGTCAACACTAGACCAGATATCTGTTTTGCAGTCAACACGATGAGTCAGTTTATGTGTGAGCCTAGGAAGGTTCACTGGGTGGCTGCAAAACACATTTTGCGGTACTTACAGGGGACAGTGGATTATGGTCTGGACTACAGGCAGGGAGATGGAGTGAGATTGGTAGGATACACTGATTCTGATTGGGCAGGTTGTGCTTCTGATAGGAAGAGCACTTCAGGGTGTTGATTTGGGTTGGGTTCAGCAGTAGTGTCATGGTTCAGCCGGAAGCAGCAGTCAGTAGCACTGAGTTCAGCAGAAGCAGAGTATATGGCAGCCAGTCTAGCTAGTTGTGAGGCCATCTGGCTTCGCAAGATGTTTTTTGGCTTATTTGGTCAGCCGTTGAGACCTTCAGTGATTTACTGTGATAATCAGAGTTGCATTAAACTCACGGAGAATCCAGTATTTCATGACAGGTCAAATCATATCGGGATCAGATATCATTTCATCAGAGACTATGTTCAGAAGGGAGCTGTGAAGCTTGAGTATATTTCCACTGATGAGCAGGTAGCAGACATTCTACCAAAGCCTTACCACGGGGCAAGCATGTTTACTTCAGAGACAAGATGGGTGTGGTGAGGAACACCTTCCTCGGTAAGAGGGAGTGTTGAAATTTGGTACCGGAGGACAGGTGGTTCCCTTAGGCTTTGATCTTTGGCCTAGGGAAAAGTGTCCAAAAGATTTTAATTTTTCTCCTAAAGTGACTTTATAATTTTTATAAAGTTAAAATCTAATTTAAAAGTGACTTTAAGTGATAAAGTTACTAAGTCTAATTTTAAAGTGACTTTTATAAAATCAATGAAAAATTAGAAAGGAAAAAAGTGACTTTGGAAATAAATGACTAAGTGGGTCTTTATTAAAGTGGGTGAATTAAAAAATAGAAAGTGAGATTTAAATGTGCATTTAATCTCAGCCATTGATCTAAATCTATTTCAGCCATTGGATTTAGAGATCACCCAAAGTCACTTGGATCACCCAAAAGTCACTTGGAGTTATATTAAAGGAGGAAAAGATCATTCTTCTTTCATGAGCAGATTGGGAGGAGAGCAAGAGAGCAAGGGAGATTTCTGGACAAGAAGGAGAAAGAGGCAGCAGTTTGGCACACATACCAGGCAGCTCTTCAGCAAAATCAGAACAGCAGCAAGAACAAGCAGAAAAAGCTGATTTTTTGCTGAAAACTGAGAAGTTTCCAGGTGGTCCGTTGGGCTGAAAACGGATAAGTTTGCTTGCTGAAAAATTATTTTGCTGTAACTTTTTGCTGAAATTTTCTTGCTGTAAAAAGACATTTTTCAGAAATAAAGAAGAGCTCTCAAACTGTTTTTCCCCAAGAGTTGTAGGGGGTTTTTCCAGGGTCACATTGACCAAAAATATCAGTGTTTTAATGTGTTTTAATGGCTGTTTATTATTGCTGATTTTTATTTATGCAATTTCCAACATTCTGTAAATTTTCCAAAATTTGTGTTTTCAGCAAATTTATTTTTTTCAGCTTGTTGAATGTATGGTTATGGGAAAGGGCATTTAACTACATGGGAGAAATAAGGAGAAACTGAAAATCGGGGTGGGAAAAGAGAAATTTTAACATCTGGTTCAACCGACGATCTCGAAGACATGTCTCCGTTAGTTCTTCGATCCCTCCAGTAAGTGGACAGACTGTACCACCACCTGGGGGCGGAAATCCGAATGTTTCTATGATGTCTGGCACAACCAATGTGAATGGCTCACAAACTCACATGGTTTGGATGAGCTAACCCTTTTCTAGTGCCATTCCAAACCCTGTTGGTCTTGTTGGATTGAGCAATGTCCAGTACCATCTGCCGAACCCTGTTTGTCTGTCTAGGTCAAGTAACATCCAATACGAGTAGCCTTATGTGGCTTAGGTTCAATACCAACCTCCTTATGTTCCATATGGTTCACAAGTGATGGTAAATTTGCCTTATGCCCCTCAAGATGGACCTCGTGTTTAGCCTAGTCTGTCCATCATGCCTGGTGGATACGGCTAGATCCAGTTCAGGAACTTTCAAGGTGTCACTCCGGGAACTGTCCAAGTACCCTTGCAGCACCAATGATAACTTTTGCAACAACAAGGGAAACCTTCATAGCAGCAAGGGCCATCCATGTAGTAGCAAGGGAAGATAATGCATCAACAAGGACAACTACAACAACATCAAGGTCAACCCTTGCAACAATTGCAACAAACCTTGTAGCTACAGATGCAGTATGTTCAACAACCCTCCCAGCCTATGCCCTTGCAAGGTCAACCTCTGCAGCTATAGGGACAACCCTTACAGCCGCAAGGTTAGCCCTTGCAACAATAAGGTTAGCCCGAGTAGTAGCAACCCTTATACTCATATCAATAGGGTCAACCTTTGCAAGGACAAGGTCAGGGTCAAGTCCTTATGTCCAAGGGCAGCAAGTGCAAAATCCTTATGTCCAAGGGAAGCAAGTGCAAAATCCTTATGTCCAAGGGTAGCAAGTCCAAAACCATTTTGTCCAAGGGCAGTAGGTTCAACACCCTTACACCTAGGGGCAGCAAGTGAAAAATCCATATGTCCAAGGCTAATAGTCTCAACAACCTTTTAACCCGTATGTTTCTTATTAATAGCCTATTGCCAGATAGTTTCAAGGCTTTCAAGGCCATAATCCTCCTTACGAGCGAGGTAAGCTATAATGGGGGAAAAGTCAAATTCCATATGGACAAGACCCTCCACTATGGGGACAAAATCCTTACTAGCAGGGATGGATTCCGCAGGTCGGGCCCACTTATTGGCCTCAAATGCCTTTCAATACCCAATTGTCGTTCTTGGACACATTGGAATTGCCAGATGTGTCTAGACTCACAAATGATCCAATTCTTCATTCGCCATATTGGCCTCCAATTCCATCCAAGATCTTGAGTGATTTTTCGAAGTTTGAAGGAAAAGTGAAAGAGGATCCACAAACCCATGTGATGAAATATCACCTCTGGTGCTCCTCGAATTCCTACATTGATGATTCCATTCATCTCTGGCTTTTCCAGCGAACCCTCACAGGTGTTGCAGCCAAGTGGTACATCGAACTCCCTCGATGTACCTATCATGACTTTAAAACTCTTTCCATGGCCTTTCTCACACATTTCCCGCTGTCGATTCACTATGAAACTGGCACCCATCTCCTTACGTTTCTCAAGTAAGACACTGCAACCCACATCTCCGATCACATCCATGAATAGAGACATTGACATCGCCTGATCAAGTTTGAGATTTCTGATCAGTTATTGACCGAATGGTTCACTAAGTCATTCGTTAGCAAAATTGCTGAGGACATTGCTATGGGTGGATGTGTCACTAAGGAACAAGCCGTTGCATGTGCCTAATATCTAGACCCCATCTATTCACAATCTGGCACGTTATATGATATGTTGCCCGATGCGCCCAGACCATCATCTGATTTGGTGACATCCAAGTCTTCGGCTACACCTCCTATTGATGGAGTAATTGGCTCAGTGTCCCAGACCCCCGCAAAATCTTCTTCCAAGCAGAAGTCAGTCTCCAACACTACTTCCAATGGTTCCTCTCATAATTCACCTGGTCCTGGTAAAATTTTAAAGGTTCACATTGTCCAGTCAACCGCAGTAGAAAAATCCTCTAAAGGTAAGAAGAAAGGTAAAGGCAAAGGTAAAGCGAATGCCCTGAAACAGGACCCTCCTAAGTCGTCTACTGGTGATGCTTCTAACGGAAGCCTAACTATCCATGCCTTATTTGTGAGGAGTATCACTATACTAAAGATTGTCCCAGACGTTCTGAAGTTAGTCATTTTCTCAAAGGGAACCCAACTGTCCTGAAAGAGCCCTTTCTATCCCACCCAGCAGACCCAAATGGTAGACCAACCCCAATCGCCTGCTTCGTCAGGTTCCCAAGTGTTCATGATGAATATGCATATCAATGTGGCTACTAGATCAAAATATTATTAAACACCTACCCCAACAACAATGAAAGAGAAAGAAGGTACCCCTTACTCTTCTATCCCATCAAGTTCTGGTCCTCTCCATATAGAGTGACCTAGTCTTGATTCTGTCATTCGACCACCTTTTCGAGGTGTGCTACAAAAGTCCTCGTACAATCCAAACACTCGAGCTGCTCAACATTATAACATTGTTGAGGATTTGGCTTAAGTGTCATCATCTATGTCTGCTCTCGAGGTACTTCAAAGCTATCCTTCTCACTAGAAATCATTATTTTCGGCTATTGGAGTTATTGATCCAACTGACTCTAATCTCATTTGTTTTGATCTGGAAAATCACATTCTACATTTACCTCATCAGATTGCCTTTCTCATTCAAGTAATCATAAATGAGAAAACCATTCATAGGACTGTCATCAATGAAAGTGCTTTTGCCTACATAATTTGCAACCATTCGGTGTTCTTCCTAACCTTGTCATTACTTTGGAGGGAGCGACCATTCATGACAAATTAGAGATTGTTGACGCCAATCTAAACTATAATCTTCTACTCGGACGGAGTTGGACCCATGCCATGCATTTTTTAGCCTTCTCCCTTTTCTGCGTGATTCATTTTCCCCATCAAGGGAAGATACTCACAGTCGACCAATTGTCCTTCTTTGCCTCTTCCTCCTTGGATGGAAATGTTCCTTATGTCAAGCACACCAGTGCTCCTTATGAGAGTGTGGGGGAAGGAATTTTTAAATATCCCACCTTGATGGGTATGTTTCCACTCTCGCCTCTGCATGTTGCCTCTGCCAACATGATTTTGGTTAAGTTTGATCCTTGGGTCATTCCCTCACCAAATATTTTTGATACATGGGGCAAGGTTATGCCACTTAGCCCTGCCAAAATTAACTATGTGGAGATTGTTTCGAACTCGCCTTCGGTATCCTCTCATCATTCTCTTTCGAGTGCATCTCTCGACACGTATTCTCAATCCCCGTGGTTTTGTCCTTTGGAATCTCCTAATCCCTTAGCCAAGACTTTTCTTTCTGATGAGAGTATCATGGAAGTTATGTCTCTAGAGGAAGTACCTTAGAACAACACTCATCATCATTCCTCGTTCTTTCCTCGCTCAGGGGTCATGTCTACTTCTCTTGAGAATTTATCTTCTCATTTCCTAACCCTACCACTTTAGACACTGATCATGACTCATGAAGTTTGGTCAGAAGGGAACATGGGTAACATTACCCAAATGATGCCAATTGATATTTATGTCAAGGATGGTGTTGTTGAAAATGTCCATATCGGGGTAACTTGTTCTCCTAATGACATCAAGCTTTATACTCGTCTGTTTCAATAATTCTGAGATGTTTATGCATGGTCATATGAAAAAATGCCTAGCATTGCCCCAAGTATATTCGTGCATGAAATTCCGACTTACCCTCTTGCAAAGCTCGTTCGCCAATGGCTTCATCCAGTGCACCCTAAAAAAGCGGTTGCCATCAAGTGTGAAGTTGAAAAACTTTTCAAAGCTAGATTTATTTATCCAATCGCACTTACAGATTGGGTGTCCAATATCATACCGGTGACAAAGAAATAGAGCACTATTCGTGTTTGCATTGATTAACATGATCTCAATTGTCCCTATCCAAAGGATAATTAACCCACTCCTTTCATTGAAGAGATCATTGGTGAATGCATCGGGAGTGAAATCTTTTCCTTTATGGACAGTTTTTCTAGTTACAACCAGCTCAACATTGCACCAGTTGATCAAGATAAGACAACCTTTATTTTTCCTTGGGTGAACTTTGCGTATAAAAAGCTCCCTTTTGGCCTTAAGAATGTTGGGGCTAAATTTCAAAGAGTGATGTCTTATGCATTCCACGGCATTTGAAACATCGCTCAACCTTATTTGGATGACCTTCCCACTCATTCACATAAGCGCCATGATCATCCTGATCATCTTAGAAAAAATTTCTTTGCTAGACACTACAACATTTGGTTGAATTCGCATAAGTGTGTCTTCTGTGTTGAATCTAGGCGACTCCTCAGATTTATTGTTTTTAAAGAAGGCATTCGCCTTGATCCTCTTAAAGTCAAGACATTTTTAATTTACACCCTCCATCCTCGTTGCATCAACTACAGAATCTACAAGGGAAAGAAAATTTCCTCAGTCATTTTGTACCGAACTATGCTGAGCTAGCTTCAAGGTTCACCCGGTTGCTTAAGAAAGGAAAGTCATTAGTTTGGGATGAGGCTACCCAAAAGTATTTCGATGACATAAAATCCATCCTCATTAATGCTCCTTTGCTGCACCCTTCGAAATATCATCACGATTACTTCCTTTATCTAACTGTATCCTCTAGTACCATTGTTATGGTGCTGGTATAGGATAATGATGAAGGTACTGAACATGTTATTTACTACCTCAGTCGCAATCTCCTCGACATTGAGACATGTTATGCTCATGTCAAGAAGTTGGCTTTGGCTACCGTTCAAGTTGTTCAGCGCTTTCGGCATTACATTCTCCTCTGCACTACAATTATGATTTCCGAGTGTAACCGCATGACCTACATCTTGACTCGTCAGTTTCTAGGGGGGAAGTATTCTAAGTGGATTTTCATACTCCAAGAATTCGATTTGGTTTTTACTACTGCCAAGTCTAAGAAATCACTTGTCTTCGCTGAGTTGATTTGCTCTCTTCCCTTTTCCTTTGTCCTTGTTGGTGCTGATGAGCAACTCCCGGACGAGACTCTTTTTCCGATTAGCACTCTCAACCCTTGGTACAGTGATATCATCGTGTATCTCCAAACATCCACCTTCCGGTCTGTTTTGACCAAGGATGATCGCCGACGCATTCAGCATCAATCCCAACCTTAACGTGTCATTGGAGATACTTTGTAATGCATTAGTGTTGATTCAATTCTTTGTCAATATCTAACTCTCAAGGAATTTAAGAGAATCTTTAACGATTTCCATCCTGGCACATGTGGCAGTCATCTATTTAGATATGTTACTGCTCAAAAGATACTCCACGCTAGTTATTTCTGGCCCTCCATCTTCAAGGATTACATCCTTACTATTTGCAAATTCCATGAGTGCCAAATTTATCAGTGTAAAATGCGCGCCCCACCCGCTCACGTTCACCCCATTATTACCATTGGTCCTTTTTCCAAATGGGACATTGACTATATGACATTTAACCCTCGTTCGACTGGGGTCGTGGTCATATTATCGTTGTCATGGATTATTTCACCAAATGGACCAAAGCGATGCCTACATATTCTGCTGGCGGTAAAAAAATGGCTCAATTTCTATTCAATCATGTTATTTCCAGGTTTGGAGTGCCTCGGGACATTGTCACCGACCATGGCTCCCATTTTTTAAATTACATGATGGCTAAACTAACTTCTACATTGGGCTTGCGCCATGATGGCTCAACCCTGTATTACCCCCAGGTTGACGACTAAGTTGAAGCTCTAAACAAAGTCTTAGTTACAATGCTTCAACGCACCATAGGGATGCACAAGTCAAATTGGCATCTCATGCTCTTTTCAGCTCTGTGGGCTTATCGAACCTCGACAAAAGACACAACTGGATTCAAACCATTCTAGCTCGTCTATGGTTTGGAAGCAACTTTACCAATTTAGTATGAAATTCCCTCACTCAAGCTAGCTATCGAACTTTTCCCCGAGACCTTGCCTCAAGAAGAGCACCTTTTGTATTTAGAATGATTGGATGAGACTCGTCATCTTGCTGCTTTAGTCATTGAAGCACAAAAAAAATGGGTTAAGTCCCATTTTGACCAGTTAGTCTCTCCTCATACCTTTTCCGAGGGTGATTTGGTTTTACTGTATGATCAAGCTAATGATAAGCTAGGGGCAAGTAAGTTCAAACTCATGTGGCATGGGCCCTACATTGTTAAACGTGTATTTCCTATGAGTTGATTGATAATGAGGGCAATCCTTTAGATAAGCCTCGTAATAGGCTTTATCTCAAAAAGTAATATGCCTGAGTCATATTGCATGGCTACTTTTCTACAATAGTGTGTTAGTCATTTTTGTGCAGTGTGGTTTGGTGTGTTGTTTTTCAAGCAACTTTTCTGCTTATTATGTCTTCGCCTACTTTGCAGATGTCTATGACTCCTCACATAGGTTTCGCTGATGGTTCTTGCCGTAGTACCCAGAATCTATCATCCGTGGCATGGGCCATTTTTCTAGAAATCATGTTAGGTTGTGACTTTGAAATCATTTATAAATGAGGGAAGAAAATGTTGTTGTAGATTCACTCTCAAGAGGGATAAGGAAGTGGAAGCATTGCTCTATGTCATTTCTATTATCCATCTTGATTGAGTAACTAAATCAAGGGGGGAATGGAAGAATGACGAAGAGGTGTGGAAACTCATTCAAAAGTTGCAGCAAGATCCCTATACATCTGATACATTTATCTCGAAAAATAAGGCAAAAATTCAACATACTTGGATATATTTTGAAACAAGACATGGAAAGGGTAAGCTTGATGGTGTAGTTTCTTGTGTGATATGAGCACTTAGGAGGCACTAAATGGTTCATGATGAAAATCAACTCAAATCATTAGTAAAGATGGTCAACTGGTGTAAATCCCATTTAGGTCATGAAGGTCATGGATTTATTAGGCATGTGTGCAAGTTCTTCTAGGATGTTTGATCTAGGGTCACCTTGCTAACAAGGCTCGTCCTCAACCAGTTGTGCTAATAAAACTTGACATTATTATATTAATTTAATTGTATTTATTTTGTGAAATATTTAATTTCACTTGTTTTGTTTTTTTTATATAACTTAATATTTTTTTATATTTAATATTTTATATTTAATTTAATTTAACTAGTTATAGTAAATATTTTAAATATATGGTTGGTAAACAACATTTTAGAAGAAAAACCTTCTTTTAAATAGTATAATAAAAGGGAAAAAAAAAAAAAATTTAATATTGAATTTTTTATTATCATAAAAAATTTATTTTTTAAATATTTAAATTTCTATATAGAAATTAAAATAACTATAGGTGAATATTATGTTTGTAAAAATTTTAAACTTATTTGATCACTCTTGGATTTTGATAGATTTGGGGTTATGATGGATCTATGCTCATGTAACATTAACCATGGTCAACCATAGTTGACAAACATTAATGTAACAATGGTTAACAATAATTTAATATGAATGCATGGTTACATTAATGGTTGACAATGGTCAACCATCCTCTAGGAATGTTAACATTGTAAGCCATGGTCAACCATTTTCAACCCTGACAACCATCTTCAATCATAGTGAACCATCATCGACCATTAACAACCCTTGTAGCCATGGTTAAACATTATTAACCCTCGTCAACCATTTCCAACCCTATCAACTCTCTTCAGTTATACTCAACAATCATCAACCATAAACAACCCTCAATAGCCATGGTTAACCATTGTCAACCCATACCAACCATTTTTTAACCATAATTAGATGATGTTGACCATATCCAACCATGGTTGATGTTAACCGTAGTCAACCATGGTCGTCTAATCCACCCCACTTATGTTGATTGAATGCCATGGTTAACCATTGTCAACCCATATCAACCATTTTTTAACCATAATTAGATTATGTTGACCATAGTCAACCATGGTTGATGTTAACTATAGTCAACCATAGTCACCTAATCCACCCCACTTATGTTGATTGAATTAACTAACACAACCACATTAATAAAATACATCAATCAATGCCACATTCTACTTTTTATATGCTAATTAACATCATCATAAATAAAAATTAATACATATCAATATATTTGAATGAAATATGACTTAAAACTTTATTTAAATCAATTAAGATATTAAAATAATTAAAATATTGTTTTTTTAAACTTAAAAAAAAGATAATGAACAAAAAAATATTTTCAAAACCTCACTCTTTATAAATCACCCATAAATTATTTCTAATAATATAATTAACCTTACATAACAATCTTTAATATAATTAGTACCTAACTATTAATAATTTGTTATAAAATAACAATTTACCACTAACGTATAACTTAAAACTAATACTTCTTGCTAAGTCAAACACGTCATACTTTTAAAAAAGTGAAAGAGAAAGACCATATAACACGTTGTTACAACTGTAATGTACCATGTTAAATGGAGATAAGCCCCCCAACTCCCCCACACGTGCGTCTAAAAGGCTCATGCCCGTTCGAATAATTTTGTAACAAAAATTACAACCTTCCTTGCCAAAATCCCTAGAGAGACATTAAATTGTCCATTGTGTCGGTTCAACCAAAAATTAAAAATACATAGCACTCCATAAGCAAACAACTTGAAACCAAGGCATAGCAAAAATTGTGTTATTTGACCATAGCATTCCATAAGCAAACCCCTTGTGCTTATTTTCTATTGGGAATTTGGAAAAGAAATCTTTTTACAGTTATCTTCCATTTAAGAGCTGGATAACTAAAAATTTTACTGGTCAAATTACCTATGAAACTCCATTGTTTCCAAGATTGATTGTGGCTAATGGAGGTCACGATTGATTAATTAAACTATATTTGACTTTGACCTCCAACATTGCCCATTGCTCCATCAAATTTATTCCTTTATCTATTTATTCACGTAGTGGAAGATAATTGCCAACATTCGACTTCTTGCTTGCAAGGAATGAGAGAGATCTACGAATTAGAGAGGTGACACCAACAGTTTCGTTGCCCGTTCAACCTCTAGGTATACTATCACTCCATTTGTAATAGGAAATACCTTAATGGCTCCCACAGACAGAAATCGTAGCAAAAGGGTAGTGGAGGAGGATGTGAATGATGCCAAGGAAGTGAATTACAGAGGCGTGAGAAAGAGACCGTGGGGTAAATACGGGGCTGTGATCAGAGATCCCTCCATTAAAAGACGCAGGTGGCTGGATACCTTCGACACTGCTGAGGAAGCAGCAAGAGCATATGATAATGCCGCTAGAACTATGGAAGGATTCAAGGCAAACACCATTTTCCCAGCTCCCTCCCTCCCTCTAGACACAGTTGACATCCAGAGATCCACCCGGGCCGCCACTAGCGCTCCTCTTCCCTCTCCGCCTGCTAATCACGACAACAACAAGAATGGGTTGTCTGTCAATATCTCTGAACAAATAAAGCCCTGGACGCACGTTTATATGAATGACAGATTGGAAATGCAAAGAGTGAAGGAACACTGCATGAGTCCATGTAGTATTCCCAATATTATTCCCACCAATCTTATAGACTTCGCTATCCTTCTGCAACGAGAGTCACCGCCAATGGTGATGCCCTTGTGGGGAAACATTGTGGTGCCTGACATGATTAAAAAACCCAACAACAATAAGTGGGTCGAAGCAGGTGTAATGAACAATAAGGTTCTTACAGCCAACCTACAGACTGGTACTTGTGATTTGTATTCCTCTTCACTAGTACTGAACAGTCAACTCTCCCCTAACGATCCTCCTACAAAGGAAACAACCACTCTGAGGTCATTTGATTTGAATTTTCCAGAGGTCATTTGATTTTAATTTTCCAGCTCTAGGAGAAGAACATGATGAAGATGAGTGTTAACCCTCTTACTCTCTCTTTTGGATTGGATTTTCACAGAAATTCCTCTAGGGTACCAAAGCATCAGCATGAACAATAAGATTGATTGATGGGTCGCATTGAACAATAAGATTTGATGGGTTTGATTGATGGGTTTCATCTTTGTATGAACTGATCATATCCATGTGGTATAATTTTGTTGTTCTTCTTTTTATATTTTGTTATTCAGATTTTAAGAGGGCCTAAGTCTGTTCTAAGTATATATTCATGCAAAATTCAATGGAATTTCCTTTCCTTTCTATTAGTAATGTTTATTCATTCATTTAAATTTATTCCACACAGTATGAGAGTTTATTTATTCCTTTCATTTTTCTACAAAACACAATGAATAACTTTGTACAAAGTTAGTGTAATAGAAAAATCATTATCATTTAATTGAGGAGCTCAATTAAATTTTATTTATGGACTCCATTAATGAGTAGATTGTACAGATCTATTTTTAAGAAAGAAATAACAATAGCTTGTACAAATCTATTCTTAAAAAAGAAATTTGTTATGGATTGATTTAAAACCATAATCAAATTATTTGTATGGGCTCTTTATTTTGTTGATTTTTTTTGTTTTTTTTTGTTTTTTCTTTTTCTTTTGTGCAGTTTGCTATTTGTGATTATTTATGTTTTAGATTCTGAGAGAGATTTATTTTTAGTTGTTAGTGTATTCATATATTGAACAGAGAGGCTCATTCTATTGAGGAAATGTGTACGTTTGTCCATCCATTCATGCTCCTTTAAAATAAAAATAAAAAATAAAAATTATGTTCTAAAAAGAAAAATAATCTTCTATAGTTAAAAAAAAAAATCAATATGTTGTAAAGTAATTAGAAGTTAAAAATTGTGTGAATCAGATGTTTAAATCTTACACTTTTCAAAAATATTTCAAAATTTCTATTTTGTCCTATATATACCCTATTTAGCATTCAAAAACACAATTTAAACAATGAAAAATAACACATTGTCTTTTGCACTCTAAAAACGTTTGCACGTCAATAAATTTGATCCCTCTAGGCTCATGTTAGATCTGTACTTATGATGGATCTTTTAAATTAATTTGAAAGATTCCATGCAAAGTATATATTATTTTATTTAAATTTCTTGTGTAAAATTCAATTTACTTTTAAGCAACTAAGTTTAGTTTTTTGGTTAAATTTTAACTAAATTAAGAAATATATTACAACTTTCTTTTGCATAATAAAGTTTATATTTTTATTTAAATTTTATCAAAATTCAATAGATATATTCAATAGTTTTCCAGTAACAAAATTTACTCTTTTATTTTAAAAAAAAATTGAAATCATGTCAAATAACAATTTTAATATTGTTTAAATTTTTTGAAAACTAAATGGATATATATTCAATTGGATTCCTAGTAGCAAAGTTTACTTTCAAAAAAAAAAAAAATATAAAGAAACAACTCAGGTCTAAATAACAAATATTTACTTTTGTTTAATTTTTTTCAAAACTAAATAGATATATATTTAACATACGTCCTAGTAACCAAGTTTACTTTTTTTTTTTAATCTAAAAACTCAATGGATATCCTTTGCGGAATTATTTTGCGAAACTCAATGAATAACTTGTGCACATTTATTGTAAAGGAAAAAGGTCAATAAGTCTTTTGGAACCTGGTTCATGCTTGGAACTTGTACTCACTCAATTGTGGTGATTGGAGTATAGAATTCTTGCCCAATAATATATGCTTTTGATTTGCTATATTTTCAATGATTTAGATTCTATCAAGTTACTGTACATTATCATTTTGCATGAACTGATTTCTCATGGTAATTTGTATTCGTGTCTCATGGCCTATAGTATTTCTTTATGTATTGGTGTCTCAACAATTTTACACAATTTTTATTGTAGCATTTGTAGCCCTTTCTTCTAGAAAATGTTCCAAGAAACATTCTTTCATCTTCTCTTGAGTCAAGCTTTCCTATGTTGTCTTGGTTTCTCTTAATATAACATTTTCTCCCAAAGATCTTGAAATTTTTTATTAAGGTTGGTCTACCATACCATAGATCATAGGGGGTCTTATTTATTTTTTCTCTTGCATGAGCCTTATTTATAATTTTGATTGTTGTTTAGACATCTTCTCCCCAAAAGGTATGTGTTAATTTTTCTTCATCAGTCATTTCCCTTGCTACTTCTTGGATTGTTATGTTCATTCTCTCAACAACATCATTTTGTTGTGGAGTTATTACAATCAAGAACTACCTCCTAATTCCATCCTTCTCAAAATTATTATTGAATTCATCTGAGGGAAATTCTCCCACTTGATTGCCTCAAACATTTTATCTTCAAATCCATCTCATTTTCTACTTGGGCCTTGAGTATTTTAAATTTCTCAAATTCTCTAGATTTTTCTTTAATAAGACCAACCGAAGTCACTCTTGTGAAGTCATCAATTAAGAGCATGAAATACCTCTCACCTCATGGATATTTCTTTTGTGGGACCATAGGGATCTATATGAATGAGTTCCAATGGCCTTAATATAAAATTATCCTTTGCTTTGAACTACACAAATTTTCTTTCCAAAATGACATGACTTACAAATGATGTCATGCGGCTTTGAGATTTTGGGCATATTTCTCAATGCCTGCTTTTTTTTTAGATTTACTGAATGGTTAAAGCTTACAAGTCCTAATCAATTATGTCATAATCAATTTTCATCCACCTTTTGCATATGAAAACTTTCTTTGCCACCATACAACACATATACGTTACTCAATTTCATAGTTGTCTTCACTATTTTTTATTGAATATGCTTTCTTTACTTCAAAACCATTTAACCTAAATATAACTTCATGTCCTTGGTCACACAATTGAATAATAGTTAAAATATTATGCTTAAAACCATCAACACAATACATTTTGAGCTTTGATTTTTCAGTTTTCTAAGACCATTATTCCTTTTCCCATTATCTTTGTTGGTGCATTATTACAAAAAGAAACTCTACCTCTTTTGTCTTCATTCAAAACCAAACTTTCCCTTGTCATATACTTTGAATAATGGTTATTAATGTGTTTTTTATTTCCTTAATTTTGAGCATAGATTGCAAATCCACACTCTTCTACATCCTTAGGCTTCTTTCCCAATTCCTTAGTGATATGTTCTTCACTATAGTGCTTATAAGACCTTAACGACAAATTATACACTCACTTTCCTTATGTCGAAAGTTATTACATACATAGTATTAAATCTCCTCTCTTTCTTTATTTTTACAGAATAATACACAGTTGCAATACAACTCCCTCATATAAACCAAGGGTTTCCTTCTAGGGAAAAAACCCTAGATTAACATACCTTCTACAATATTATTCTCTGCCTAATGAGTGGTTTAGATTGACTACAAATTACAATATCTTACAAGGAAATTTTCTCAAACAAATTTTCTTTCGAGGGTGCTACCCCCAAACCGTCACTGGGAGGGCTCCCTTGCATACTATCGCCAACCCACACCCCCCTGTAGCAGTAGTTGGGGGGGG